>VDFB02142013.1:0-21209 GCA_007258455.2 Sequoia sempervirens
CTTAGCTTTTTCAGGTGTTATTTGAATGCAGGATCTTGGAACCACATGAATTCCATCTTGAAGGTGATATCTCTAAGACTCTAGGTGAGTGTCTTCTTACAGGGTCAAAGAGATTGGACAGTGATCTGACACTGCAAGATACACATGTTATATTGAATTTGCATTCATTTAGCCTCTAATTCTGAGCTAATCAGAAATTTGTCCAACCACTCCAAAATAGTTTGGTCACCTTGTTGGCAGTAAGTATAGGTGAATCCCTTTGTTAGGTTCAACAGAATCAAAACATAGTTGGAATAGG
This sequence comes from Sequoia sempervirens, assembly GCA_007258455.2. Lineage (NCBI taxonomy): Eukaryota > Viridiplantae > Streptophyta > Pinopsida > Cupressales > Cupressaceae > Sequoia > Sequoia sempervirens. Next base: position 299 of record VDFB02142013.1, read on the forward strand.
AGCAGCAGAAATAAACTTTGCTTTGTGAGACCTGTGTGTAATCCTCATCTTTTTTCTTTGGTCCTGAGAGTGGTGATGAAACATCCCTTGAAGATTCATTCATATTGATAGCAGGAGAGTCTAAATCTTTTGATCATCCCAACATTTTTTCTCATCATCAATTCCAATGGGACCATGGATGTTATAGCAAAACTTGGGTTTCCTCGTAAATATTTCAGTCATATTTGAGAAAGGGTGATTTGGAGAGAAGTACACCCTTGAAGTCCTTTGGATTCCACAACATTGTTGTGCCCTGAGAACTCCCAAAAGTATTTTCAACTTCTCAAGCACATTCTTTAACAAACAATTATCCAAATCTAAAGTTTTGAGAGTTTATCCTGGTCTCTGGCAACAGGACAATATCAGGTTTATTCTCCTCAATTAGTTGCTTTAGTAGTTGATATTTGTTAGAGACATTTAGGCCTATGACATTCCAGCGTAGGATCCTCATGGGGTTGTGGTGGAAGGCTTATCTTTCCTACTTGAAGTGAATGCAATATATATATTTTTTTCTGATCATTATCCAACTTGTCTCTCTCTGAATCTTGGTGGAGCTTGGTTTTCTTCCTCCGACTTGACAAGTACTTGTATTAGGCTGAGTCCTGGTGGCTGAAGTTAACATTATTTCAGGGTTACACGGGGATGTGTCCCCTGCCCCAAAACCCACTGTCCCCATCCCCTGCCGTCCCTGAGATGGGGGGATGCAAAGGGGACGTCCCCCTGCCGTCCTCGAAACAGCCCAATTAGTATGAAATGCCAGGAAACGTCCCTGGCCATTTGGGGAAGGTTCCCTGTCCCCGGTACGGATGGGGGATGTTGGAAACGTCCCCCATCATACCGCTAGCCGTCCTCTGCAGGCTGGGAGGTTCTTGGGGTTAAAAAACAATAAAAAAATTGATTTTTTTAATTTTTATTCCTCCTTTCTTAATCGTGCGGGGCCCACCATCTCTCCCAATGTAAATTTTTTTCCCTAAAGTCCAAAGCAAACATAATATTAACATTTTTATTTTATACTCATTCTCACGGCATGCACTCAGCTCATTCTCACGCACGCTGCTCTCAGGCAAATTTATTCACAATCTTGAATTGAACCTTTGGCAACTGCAAAAAATTAAAGTTTCTAGTAGCAAGAAAGATGAACAACATTGTGATAAGAGATTTTATTAAATTTTGATTTTCATGTTTGAACTTTGAGACTTCTGGATACATGTTTGAGACATTTGGATATTGATAGACCATGGTTTTATTGGTGTTTGATACTGCTGTGATAAATTTTATAATGCTTTAATGACATTTCTTATGCTGTTATAGTACTACTCTTGTGATTTATATACATATTGATATTGTTGTTATCAATTATTAATTTATTGACATATCTATCTCTCTTCCCTCTCTCTCTCTCTATAATATATTAATAAATTTTGAAAAAATCATATATATATATCTGTGTGTGTGTATTTTGTATGTCGCCGTCCCCCCGTCCCTGTCCTCGAAACGCCGTGGAACATAGCATTATTTGTTTCTCTTTGGGGTTCCCTTCCAGCAGTTGGCAGCTCACTTGGATCTTTTTCTTCCTGAAAATTCAAGGGAGACTTGAATTATGAGCTCTCTGTTACAATCTCGACATATTGACCCACCCTACGATGGATATTTCCTTCAGAATTGAACACAAGCATTTTTTCCCTCTCTAGAACTGCCTCCTTATGAATGCTATTAATTCCTGCTCAGTTTTTACTGTTTATATGAGATCACTTTCCTTATTTATTTCCTTTGATTTCTTATGTCTACTTTTGAACTGTATGGGAGGGACTTATCTAGGGGCATTGGTATTTTAACTATTTCTCCATTGGTGCCTTTGTATGGTAGTGTAATGTCCCCTTTTTAGTGGGAGCACTTAAACCCAAATCTTGCATTCAAAATGTTTCTCAAAGAGACATTAGAAACGTTAGAGATCAATAAATTTCAGTAATAACAACTTTTAAGATCAAAGATGATATAAATATTTTACTCTTGTCAAAGGACTATTTATTTCCTTCTCATCACTCACTATGAATGATTCTAAATCATATATTTCATAAATACATCCGAGTAGATATTAAGCGTCTATCAACATCCCAAGGATGGTACTCTATTATACCATTCATCATCATAGTGATTGAATAGAATCAATATTGCTTATAAGATTGAATAATTGCTGCAAACATTATTATTGGATAACCGTAAATAAATAATATATTATATATATATACTATGTGTATAGGTTGTATGTATCCACCACCTGTGAGGTATTTATTAGTTTCAATATACATGTATATACCTTAATATATAATTATCAATTATCACAAAATATATTTACCAACATATGAATTATATATAAAAAACATATTATATTCGATATACTTATATTTATTATATATATATATATTAAATATATATGACAAATATCAATCATTACTAAGTTCCTAATTTATTCACTTATTACCCCTCCTTTATTCATTCTTTGATTAGTTTCCAGCATACATTGATATTACTTATTTTATTGCAGACACTACTTACCTTTCTGCTTGACTGGTCTGCAAAAATTCCCGTTTCCCTTCCACCGTGTCTCTTCCTCTCTCCAATATTCTTCCTTCCTTATCTCTCCCTCCATCATCACTTACATCACATATATATTTTATGAGAAAGGGCGTCTTTTGGAAAAGACATAACCTTTGTTAGAGATCCCTTTATGCTGCTTGATTTTCAAATGTTTATTTGTCTTTTGCTGCCAACGTATCTTCTTCTAAACTCAGCGATACCTTTTTTGGTCTTATGTTGACCACCTTTAAAAGCTGCTCCAAGTTTGCTTGGGTCGTGACTTATATGAAAGAGTCGCTGCTGCTTATTAGAGACTTCTTCGTTTGCTTTAATTAATATGTTATATTTTATAATTTGTTTATTATTTCAGATTTGTTATTTTATAATTTATTTTGATATTTATATATTCTGATGTTTATTTTAATTATAATTGTATTATCTTTATAATATAAATCATAGCAACATTTAGATTTTATATTTATTTATTATGGACAATAATCATAATGATATCTAAATTGCTAGCATTTTAATATTTATAATGTGATAGCCATAATTATAATATTTAGTATTTATATTTTGGTATTTACAATATTAGATTTAATATTTATAATTATAATGGCATTAAATGGTTAATATTTATATTTATATTTTCGATATTTATATTGTTATTTATTCAATCGTATTTTAGGGTTTGTGATTTCTGGGAAATGACAGGTAGGCTTTAATAATTGATAACCTGCTACCAAATACCAAAGGGAAGAAAATTCTAGTGGCCTCAAAGATGGGTTTGGTTAAGTTAATTAAGCTTACTTCAGCTTTTCAGAAGAAATCCCCAATTTCCTTTGACAGTTGGGCAAAGATTTCCTTATTCCTCGGGCAATTTTTTGACCCACAAGGGAATTCAGAAAAAAAATTGAAAATTCTTTTTCAAGTTTATAAAGGGGGGGTCCAAGGTCTAACACATACCAACATTGCATTCTGAAAGATTACTTCAAAAAATCCTTTGGCTAGAAAATATTATTTTGGCAACAGGATCTCCACTATTGCTCCATTCATATGTTGATATTGTCTACACTTGGCCATGCCTTAATAAATTTGTAAGTTACGATTTTTTGAATAGATCTTGAATGGAACTTTTTAGAAATTTATCTTCAGTCTGAATAATTGGTATTTTTGTGGCTATCTGTACAGATAGACTTCCAAGTTGGATCTCTTGGCTTAATTCTTGAGAGATGTTCTCCATATCACTAGTGTCTTAGCCATCTCTTCATCTTTTGCATCTCCATCTTTGACAACCTTCTCTACCCTGATTTATCATTGATCAAATTACAAATTTGTGCGAGTATGGGATTCCTGTGATCTGCATGTCATCTCTGTTGAGGGTAGAAGTAAAGTGTACTTTTTTCCTAAATCTCAATTGGACATGGGGGCATCAGATTTACATTGATGAATCCTTTCTTCTGGATCTTACCTTGGTTGTTTCCTTTAGCTTGTTGAGGCTGAATGCCTGATTTTGTGTATAACAGACAGTATATCCACCTTTTTCGACTTGTGATTGCATTCCATAAATATCTTTGAAATACCACTTTTGTTGTATTTGAAATAAGTTGATATTTGTCACTATCTCCATAGCATACTCTGACCAGAAATGCATCTTTCAAGTTTTGACTTTATGTTTCAACATCAACAAAAATCCTTATTCACTTTTAATAATTCCATATCACTTTAGTTTCCCACTTGCCATGCCACCTCATCCATGGTGCATCTGTTTGAAGTCAACCCCCAAAGGCTTGAAATTCACTATCTTGGAAGTATGTCACTGTCAGTCCTGGGAAAGTGTGTTTTGTAGGGAGATCATTTAGCTTACTCTTTAACTGTAAGTGTCATTTATGTCTAAATTGTTGCCCATATGTGAGTCTTTCTTAGCTGAGCAGAACTTGTTAACCCATAAGGAAAAATACACCCTACTTGAACTGTGAATAATTTTGGTATGGATTTTCTAATTTGCAGATAAGCCAGATGACATCATGGTACCTCAAATATCACATCTAATAAATAAAATCTGAACAATTACATTATGATCTATAAAAACATTTTACATCATTTATGCTAAACAAGCCTAGTAAGTCCATCAAAATGTCCAGCCATAACATGAGTTTACATGCCTGCTAGTGTGAAATACTGAAATGCTAGTAACTAACTTAGATTAACATAAATTTACAAATTTAACCAATTGTATGAAATAGCAACATATTAACAGTTTAGAAATGCACTGTGTGGGTCTACAAAATGGATGCCTCGATATGGGCACTACAAAAGTGGAAAACCATGTTTTCAGAATTTTCAAGATAGATGACACTATTCAAGCGATGTACTAGATTGGTTCCCACAAAAGCAAAAGAATGGAAGACATTGTTTTATTAGGAAAAATTTACTATAAAAAGAAAAGACCACTAGAATCTTCAGTTTCCTTTTATCAAGTTTGGATGATTTGCATTTCTGTCTTAGCTTCCAAAGAGATGTTGAAGCATAGTTGCAATTCTAGTTGATTTTACTTGTATAATCCAAGTTACTTCATCAAAATTTGAAAATTCTATCCGCACAATCAAGTAATTGAAGCCACCTTTGAAGAACTTTATAGATTGTCATCTTTCACGATCTTGAATTCAGTAAGCATGGTTTCGACATTATATGTGCCTCTCCAAAAGTTGGCATTTCAAAGAGTGATATTTTTATAAATTGAATAATATGTATATTTTGTGTTTCTTTGTCAATTTTTCTATGCAAGTGACATTCTAATTCCTGATGCTCTCTTTCTATATGGAATTTCAATGTTTTAACTTTTTTTTGACTCTCTTGTTGAGTAAAGACATGCATCTTTTATTAGTTAGAGAACAAAGATTACACCAACTTAACAACAGGGATACAATGAAAGTCTTTTTCTAAGTAATCTAGAAAAGCTAACATTTGTGCTGGGCTGTAAGAGGTGATGAGTCAACCTCTTTGTAGAAATACCATAATGACCTTTGACTGGAAAGCCAACTCTTGGTTAAAATCCTTATTTTCCCCACATTGAGTAGGGAAGAATCCTCATGAAAGGTAGGTGTAGACCCAGAATTCGACAGTAAACCAACAACAATGAACCACATATATGACAAAGCAGTTTGCTGTTGTCCTGAATCATCCAAGTGCCCCCCAGGAGAATTTCCTCCTAAGAAACAATTAAAATCAACTTAGATCCATGGCCAAAGAGTTTTGCCAAAGAAACATTGGCACAATTAGGTGTATTCTCTATATTACACAACCTGAAAGAAGAACCATGACATCTGTTGTACCCAAACCAAATTTTTTGCTTCATTAAGGCATTTTTCTTAAAAGAGTTTAAACCTTGCTAAAATGATGTCAAATACAGTTTTTGGGCAATATCAAGCATGGAGTTTGGTCACGATTCGTTGTTATCAGTCAAAAGATACACTGTTTGAGTCGGGGCTTTGAATTGGGGATTGAATGGGAGTTATTTCAGATGGAGGGCGACAGCGACAATTATACGCGAGGTGTTTGGGCGACCAGGGCGAAGTTTCGATTGATCAATTTTTGGCGGGATTTCTCGGGGTAAAAAGTGCAAATTAAGCTGAGCCCTTCCTGACCCAGTTTTTTGTAATGGCGTTATCATTAGCTTCTTCGCGCATCAATCTCTTCGGAATTACCCTAGTTATCCGATGAGCTATCCTGCGAGGTTATCCAAGGTCTGGAACTCCGGTAACTGACGTCAGAAGTTGAGGATTCCAGAGGTTGCAGATTGCAGAAGCTTGTCACTCTTCAACTTCTGCGCCCCTGTAGCTCAGGGGCACCCTCTTTAATGGAGGTTCAGATTCTATAATTCGTGATTGTTGATGCATATAATCTTTTCACGACTAGTCTGGCTATTCGACGAGCTACCGTATGCAGACATTCGAGACTCAGAGCTCCGACAGTGAGGGTTAGAAGATGAGATTACAAGGAGACTTCATATCACAAAACGTTCTCAAATGGTGCTTTTGCGCCCCTATAGCTCAGGGGCGCCCTTCAAAATGACCCCTGAGATGATTGAAATTGCAGATGAGGTCTTCCTGACATCTGTGCTACTCTAGTCCGGTTTTGCAACGCACCAGTCAGCCAGTCAATCTGATATTCTGAGAGATCGTGGCAGAGATTTTACCAGGCATGTAAATCAGGGGGTGGAGAAACATGAAATATACACTGTAGCCTCTGTAGGCTAGGGGCGCCCAGCCTTTAGGCCTGTCAGATGGTGTTATTTGCTTTCACAGTCTTCACGAGACTTGTGCGCAATTACTCCAGCTATCCAACGAGCCCGGTGATTCCTTCTCCAGGGTTCGGCTGGCTGGAAATGCGTCTTGAGTCTTTACGCAAATATCTTTTGAAAAAGCGTAGACGCCGCGCAGAAAAATGGCTAGAATCACAGTGCGTTTATTCCATCTTAGAGAAGAGGCACCTTTCTTTTTGAGTCTTGAAGTAGGTTTTCGCCGTTTACCTCGAACATCTTGTCGGTCCGCCAGCTACGATGTTAAGATAGGGTGGCTCTGCGAATCGAGGTCACCAGCTCAGGACGTCTCGAGGTCAAAAGCCAGGGCATCCCCAGGTTAAAGTTAATACCAATCAAATGAATTGTTTTGAGGCCGCGCACAAACCCGGGGGGCGCCGCCTTTTTGGGGTCCGCTAGCGCCGCTAGCTTTTGAGTTGCCGCCTTACTTGTTGGGCCTTGAGAAATACCTCTCTGAATCACCTTGATGAAACCTATTATCGATTAGTAGGGGTTTGCAGGTTCATGCGTCGGTAGTCATTCGAGGCGTTAAAGATTGGCAGGTAGCTGGAGAAATAGCTAAGTTTGATGTTACGAAATCTGAGATTTAATCAAAGGCGCTAATTTTAAAAGTTGTTAAATGATGGATTTTGTAGTGGTGACTGCGGACATTTCTTCCTTAACTCCTATAAGGAAACCCGCCAATACATGTTCAGCTTTTAGGTCTGGTATCTACGTTCATAGAAAATCGGTCATTAGATATTTCTTCCAACTTTACTTTGCAAAGTAGGAAGTTAATAAAAAGCGTAATATCTTGAGCAAATGGACACCTATGAGGACAAATGAGGACTTTTCGAAATCAGTGAAGTTCGCCGAATCCATCCAAGAGCTCAACGCAGTTTGTCAACTGATTAAAATAATATTAAATATTTATTTTTGCATATTTGAGCATTAAAGGGCGATTTTCTAAAATTGGCGCCTCTTTGTGCTAGATTTTCAAAATTGCATGATAAATGTTTTTATTATTATTTTTATTCCGGACTTCAAGTCAGTCTCAGTTCGAACTAGAGGGGTCCAATCAAAAGCCTTCTATTTCAGTCGAGGTTTTTAAATCTTGCAGTTAGCATTATGGTGCGAATTTTCTCTATTTATTCATGGCGCCTATCATTAAACACTCATCCAGCTTAAAGAAATTCGTAATTCTTCAAAAGCAAAGACGAATTTTTCATCAGTTTTCAGTGGCGATTTCCTCAAACAATTCCTTTTACAGGCGCAAGTTCACAATCATCAGCAAATTTGAAGAACATGGGGCGATTTTAATAGAAGAAAAACACAGAAAAAACATCTTTTCTCCTCTCTGATTCTCAAAAATTTCTCAGATTTCAATTCGCATGTTCCTGAAGTTGACAAATTTTGGCAAGTCTGATCATCTAGATCGATTCTATATAGCTTCCTCGAATTAAATTCATGTGCTTGCATTTTTAGGAATTTTTAACTCCAGAGCATCAGTTCTCGAGTTTCTAATTTTCTCAGCTGAAAACTCTTTGCATGATTGAGTAGAAGTCAGATTTTTGCATTTCTGATGTTATGGGTTGTCTTAAGTGTTTTTGGACCAAAGCCATATCTCAAAATTTTTAGCCAGAAGAGCCGCTCTTCCAAGGGTTATTTTTGGCTTTCAGAGAAATCTTGCCGAGAACATGAGTTAAGTTCCCGCAGGTCCAGCGGTGAGTTTCAAAATCACGGTACACTTTCGGCTTGAATACAAGACCAAATCAGTCCTTACTCACGACTTCGTTGGGATAGTTGAGACGAATCTCCATAAGGTGCTGCCAGAGGCAGTCCTAGATCTAGTCAAAATCAAAGATTCGATTATTCAGAACATTTAGCAGTTCGGGTTACTGGAGGCCGCTTCCATACCTATCTCCGCTCATTGTATTGAGTTCGTAATGTCTTGTATTAAGTATTACAACTCTTCTACTTGTGAGATAGTGTCAGTAGATGGACGAGTTATTTGCAGTCTCAAGCCTCTAGACGTTGAAAGAAGTTTTGGTATCCCTCAGCACCCGAACAGTCTGGTTATTTCTATGGAGCAGTGCGAGCATGCATTCAATGCTGATGTGGACAAGTGCCAAAGCAATATGGCAGAACGATGGTTAAAGCAAGCGAAGAACAAATTGCCAAATAATGTGGGTTGTGGTGAGTACAAGGATGAGTACGCGATTCTAATTACACTCTTGAATCGTGTCTCAGGTCATTCACATGCAAATTTTTTCCAGCCTTGGATGTATTACATCATTGGTCGCATCATATCTAGGCAGGAGCATTATGACTAGGCATCCTTCATCAGCGATGCTATCCACAAGCAGTTCACCGGTTTCCTAGTTGCCCACGAGTTTCACATGTGTTCTTACCTCATGTACTTGATTGCTTATTAGGGTCAGTTCCGAGGGTTAAACACCGTTGGCATTCTCAGTGTTCAGAAAGTCTAACACTATTACGACCAGCTTGAGTTCACTAGGTTTGGGAGCGCGTCACTTCCAAAGCGCGATGTTCACGGGGAAACTTTCTTGACTTGCTCTGGTGAGAAATTTGGACGAGTTGCTGCGTTGTATCTTGGCGGTTGCTGGAAACAGCGATGGATGGTTAGGCGGTGGTTCATTCGGAGTTCCCAACATACACCTATGTCAGAGTGGCGCTATGCTAGTTCTGAAATCCAACTATGCTTCCACGCTATCCTTCAGATAGAACAGTCTTTATGGAGTTCCTGAGGCAGTTGCATGATGTTCATCGTCATTTGCGTCGCAAGCATAAACCAGCTGCCAATTTTCCTTTTTAGTTTGGAATATATTAGTGCAAGACGGTAGTTGATGCCAAAGTTGCAGGACATGAGCTGGAGAGGTATCATCTCAAGTATGTTGAGGTACGTGCCTATGATCCTTGGGGTCATTACACAGCTCGCCTTGGTGGTCGCGCATATCATAAGCCTTCCATGGAAGACTATTGGGCCAATTGCGTGGATGACTTTGAGGTTCGTAGACGTAGCTATGGCCGTTTCTCTCTCTCACAAATTTCTGTTTTCTTAGTAGAAGATTTGGGAGGTTTATCAGATGATGAGGGTGAAGTCCTTCCTCAGTTTTTCAGAGAGCAGGTTGATACACAGCCGTTGCCAGCAGTTGATTGGTACGCCAAGGAATATGCAACAGTAAAAGAGAGGTCAAGTAGAGTTATTCAGAATAGTATACTTTACCTCGACAGCAAGAAGACCAGGAGGGTAAGTGTGCCTAGAGTAGAGCCGCCAGTGGTGGATCCTTCGCTACCTTCCTCGTCAAAACCTAAATAGAAGAAGAGGAGTAATCCTCCCAAGAAAGGTCAAGCGCCAAACAATTCAAAAGGCAAGGCGCTTGCCATTGATACACACACGGACCTTGTCAGACAGCCTGTCATAGAGCCAGTTTAGAGGCCAGTTCAGAGTCCGCTAGTGCCTGAGGTTCAGCCTCAAGTTCCTATACCAGTTCCGGAGCAGTCACCAGTCCCAATTCATTTTGAATTGGATTTAGACTCCCCATCTCGCAGCAACTCCTCTACATATTCACTCTCGTCAGAGCCTCCTGTTGCTAGTACAGATCCTTCCAGTAGCATTAGCCGAGATCAGTCTTGGATTGAAACTCAACTGGGAAGGAAGAGGAGGCAGCCATCCCACTATGTCCTTAATCATTGATTTTATTCGAGGGGTTTACCGAGGATGTATGAGCAGAGGATCAGAACATGAATCCCGCGTGGAGGAATGCGATATGGAGATGAGTAAGTCGAGGCTGCCATTTCCACCCAGGGAGAAGAGTTTGGAAGGGTTGGAATCTTAGGACTTGAGGTTATCCTGAGTCAACATGGTGGTAGTACCGCCCGGAGACTCGGGTTGATCTCCTATAGGTTGCTACAGACAGTGCCATGGATAGAATGCTGAAGGACAGAGAAGATAAGGCAGCCCTCAAGGTTGAAATCAGACAGCTTCGTCAATACATTTCTAGCCTTGTACACAGGTTAGATGTTACCACCACACTCCCACCAATGCTTGAGCCTCCAGCAGAATAGGGCCAACTTAATCACTTGGTTGCATATAGCGTTTGGAGAATGGGAGAGGAGTTCATTGCTGAGGCAGTTCTATGCTTCAGAGCTATGGGTTGAACAATGCACGAGAGCTCCGTCCACGTCTCCAAGATGAGGAGCAAGACATGGCGATTAACAGACCCCGGGATGAGATCATGATTGCTCACCTGAGTATGGCATATGAATCAGTCACAGATGCAGAAGATAAAGAGGCTATCTACTCTTGGAAAACACAATTGGTTTTCAAGGCAAAGATAGAGGAAACAATGGCCTCAGAGTTGGCTGAGAGTAGAGAGCACGTTATTAGTGCACTCGGTTGGTGAACCTTGGTATGTCTAAACACCATGCACCTGATTATCGAATTGAGATGCGTATGTTGAGCGCTTATTGATGTCTGATCGAGCTCGGACACTCCTTCATACTTACTGGTACACATTAGGGAGACCATTGGTACGTAGATTAATCAACTTATAGTTATGTCGGCGTTGTTCGATGAGGCAACCAGGAGCATTGGTGAACTTCAGTCCCAGATCATAGCTAGTGAGGACATGCTACGTAGGCATAGCATTCTTCGGTAGAGTATTAGGGCTCAGAACGGTGTCACGATTAACAATCGTTGAAGTTGGTTGCTCGAAGATCCGACCAGGGTAGACTTGATTCCCACCTCGGATGACTATTACACCACGGGGTTAAACTTGGTGTTATCTTTTCAAGTTAACTCGCTATTTCATCTCATGCATATCTATTCTGAGATCAACTTTATTCACTTGGAGTTGTATTTAGGGTTTACGTTAACTGATGGTAGTGTTCCAATTAACTTGCTTTTAATAAGGATGTGCATGCTTGCACATTGTCCACATAGATTAGGGTTTTTGGTTAAGTGATGGTAGCTTTCCAGTTAACTATATAGTTTACTTTATTAGGGTTTAGTAATAATCTTGCATGCATTTACCAAAGGCGTAGTTGACTCAAGGTATTGATTTTAGGGTTCTTTACGCGTCTGTCTATAAATAAGAGCTTTGCTCATTTGTACATAACTTTTCTTTGATAGCATACATCGCGTACCCACACCTTACTGTGGTATTGCTATTTGTATACGTTCGTGAACTTTTGCACAGAGAGAAATATATCATTACTACGCGCCTTCCATGTGTGCTGGTTACGTATTAGTTCATGAGGTGTTCTTGATATGATGGTGTTATGCCACTTGGGTTTCATGCAATTATGATGGTGAATTCTTTTCTTAGTTAGATTGATTTTGTGTTGTGTTCAATAAACTTGTTCAGATTGAGCTGATAGATGTGCCACCTCGCCTTCAAGTTGAGAATTTGTTCTCGTTTATTGTGTGATGTGCGTGAATAATAAACTGGTTTAGATTGAGTTGATAGATGTGCCACCTTAGCTGTAAAGTTGAGAAGTCTGATTCTTGTTTGTGGATTTAGATAATCATTCTTGCTCCATTTCCCTCATGCTCTACGTTTTTCTTGAGGAAATTGGATGAATTTAAAGTAGTTAGCTTGGTTAGTTGATGCATGAAACCGAGAAAATACTTAGCTGCGATATGAGTTTTCTTGAAAGCCTTGTACCTCTTACAGCTGAGACAAAAAGACAGGATATAGTTTAGTTTATTTCCCTTTTCAAGCACTTTTGTCTGGCACAACGAGGGAGCTTCCCCTCCTAATTTGAAGAGCACTCATCGTGTAGTGTGCATAGCTGTCTGTACCAACTTATACTCCAGAGGTGTTAGTTGTTACGCCAACAACATCAACATCCAAAGTCTTTATTTGATGGAAAATCCTTAATGAAGCATTAACCACATTTAAACTTGTGTTTGAAAGGAGATTGTGCTTTCTAAATAGACTGACAACTTCTTTATCATCACACTTTGAGTTCCTTTGTTCCCCAACTTTTGTTCAACCATGGGGCAAGCTTGGTCTTGCGCCTCACTAATTCATGAAAACACTTTGTAACATATTGTTGAAGGCCTTTTTTGTAGTTTGTTTTCTAGTCTCTTGAAATGGGAAATGCCCCTTGTGTTTAAGATTCAAATATCCAGTGTAGATAAATATTGCAGAGGATTAATGTAAATCATATGAACATGATGTATGAGGATGAATTGCCCTAGTTTTCAGTATACCCAGAAATAGAAATAGAAATAGAAAGCCACTTAAAGTAGGGTTATACCATACATCGTTCTTTAAGGAAGGAATCGCTCTAGATTATCTTCCTCTATGAGATCCAAACCTTCTTCCCTTCTCTAGCTCTACTACTAAATAGAACTGATCTATGATCCATGATCCATGATTTATAATGATCAATTCCTATATATGTAACCACTCTAATAAAAGTAGGGGAAGGTAAACTGTTTACACATCAGGGCAACAGATGACCAATAGGACTTATTTCAAAAGTTACCCTTTGGATCCATCACAAAAGCTATTTATTAGGTCCATCCTATGTACAAATGACTACGTGTGCCACAAGTTGGCTACTCTATAACATTCTATACAATGTGTATCATAAAATCTTGTCCTTAGGTGTATAACATTCTAAATTATATCTTATCACTTTGTGGTTACATTTGAAAGAGAATCTTCAGATGTTATCCTACAAAGGTCTTGATAGGCTTGCTTGTCTGCTCTATTTAATTGAAATGAGCCTAGTACACCATTTCTGAGCTTTTTTGCCAAATCTTTTAATATTAATGTTGGCAAGAGAGTAATTTAGCCGCATGGAGAATGAATTGTTTAAATCAACTCTACGGTAAAATCTCAAGCATCTTGTGATCACTCAAATAACCTTTGAAGAAAGGTGATATGAGCTGCTACATAGACCATACTCTTTTAGACTGTGGAGATCCTAAAAGAGTAAAATGCCCTAGTGTTACTGGTAATGTCATACAACCCAAATGAGCCTACGATCTCACAAATATTCTGAGCAGTCTTAATTTATTGATTTTATAAAATATGCCATGATGAATCCCCCTAAACTGCTTTAACCTCTGATTCTCCAGTTAAGGCTACTCCTTGAATCTTTATGTTTGTGACTCCCAACCTCAACTGATCTATTGATAAATTACAAAAACCCAAGTCCCTATTGGGCCCCCCTTTACCCCACCATGTTTACCCTAATGAAATTTTTTGAGCACCTTTTCATATTTTATAGATAGTTTATGAGGGGCAAAGATAAGATGAATAATAGATGTGCCTTGTTGAAAGGATTAGTTTATGTGTCTTTTCTGTAGAATAAAGGGAAACTTAAAATTGCTGGTTAGTATTTTTGCTATCTATAGAGATGTACTTCTGCATATAAGAAGCTTGGAGAACCAATAATTGTTAATTGATTGGTAATTCTTTTGATTTGCTTTGTTATTACTACAGGTAGTTATTGTTCCAATATGGAAGACGCCTGATGAGAAAAGAGGCATTTTAGAGGTAGCATCTACCCTAGAAAAAAATCTTAAGGAAGCTAGCTTTCGGGTCAAATTAGATGACTCGGACCAAAAGACTCCAGGATGGAAATTCAACTTTTGGGAAATGAAGGTGTGTTTATTTGTTTTCATGCATTAGCATGTTCTATTTGGAAATATGTCCACCTTAGGGACTTCTATATTCATGTACTAGAGTAATTACTAATTTTATATAGCAGGAGGTAAGTGTGAGTGCTTGCATGATATAATCTGTCTGTTTAAACTTGCATTGTTATACTATTGCTTGTAGTAAAAAATAATTTTTCCCTTCCATGCCAAAATTTTGATTGGCTTGCAGGGAGTGCCATTAAGGATTGAAATTGGTCCACGTGACATCTTAAACAAGACGGTGGTTGTTTCAAGGCGAGATGTTCCAGGAAAACATGGCAAAGCTTATGGAATATCCATGGCTTCATCATTTATAAAAGCGTATGTAAAAGAAAAATTGGAAGAAATACAATCAGCTCTTTTGGAAAGGGCTACTGCATTCCGTGACAGGTACTCACTGATTTGTGATATGTGTTCACATTTAATAGTAAAGCTGGGTAATATATTTAGCAGATTTTTCTCTCTTAATGCATGTTGGATAGGCTTGCCATGTTGATTGTCTGTAAATAGAATGAGCTGAAGCACCTATAAGAACACAACCAATCAATATGTATAAAAATATTTTTTATTATATTAAGTGAAGTGTAAAATAAAAGAGGCCAAATGAGTGTGGAATAAACCTGGAAAATGATGAGTTTTACATAATTGACCAAGGTTCCATTCTCACAGGCTTGTAGGCACCTCCAAGTGGCAATAGGAACTCTTGGAGGAAGGGGTTGAACTTATCAAAATGAGCCATTGGGGTGTTCTCTAGTATTATTAACCCAAGCTTTCTCCCATGTACACTTTGAGCTCCACCCTAATGTTTATCCTAACTTTTAGAAGCTCAAGATGGAGCAACGGTTGTGGTAATGACGTCTCTTGGGCCGTTAGTTGGCCCCAATGGTGATCATTCACTTTGGGTTGGTTTATCTTTTTTGGTTTTCTGACCCATCTGCAGGTCTTTTTTTTTCTAGTTTGTAGTGGTTGGTTTGGATTATAAGCTAGAATTTTGCAGCTGTAACCATGTAAAAACATTGCTAGCTATGCTACACCAAGTTTTTGGGATGGTAGGGGATGGCAATTAAAAAATAGGGGAGTTAAACACATATAGAAAATTTTAATTATTCATAGCTAAGGCATTTGATCATAAACATTATAGAACCATATCATGAAACATTAGAGCTGAATTGAGAATTCACATGAGTCAACATACAAATTTACAAACTTTCAATGTCTAATTATTTCAAATTGACTTTTCATTACCTGTGTGCATATACATAATACAACAAAATGATAAGGCTGAAAGACTACAAGTATAGAATGACTAAATGTAGACAATCTAAGATCTGCCGTTGCTATGCTTTTGCCTCACCCTGACCTAAATCAGAATCAAAATTTGAATCTAATCCATTGCCAACATTAGTGGCTGCCTCATCCAATGGAGCACCTGCCAATCCCTCTTGTGCCTCCTCATCAATTTGTGTGGTGTCTTTAGGATCAACATCCTACCATAAAGTTGGAGTCTATTGATACTTAGGAATCTATCAATCCTGAAGTCACAAGGCATTATGCATGACTACCAACTTCTTTGTCCATTGAGAGGTAAGTCTATTCATCTTGATGGTGGATGAAGTTGTATGTGGACCAATTTCTCTCTGTAGCAAAGGAACTGACAACTTGTGAAAGGAGGTGAATCGCAAGTATCCTCAACTTTGGTGTATCCTTGCCATGCCATGTCCACCATCCATATGGTTGGTTTGAGCTAATGTAGCTCTATCTATCTTTGCCTCTAGTTTATTGAATGTTGGACCACAAAGTTTAGCAAAGGCAAGCCACTGCGTTCAAAGTAAAATTGACTCCTCACTTGAAAACATGTTTTGAAGGGCCTTCATTAACTTTTCTTTCATTTGATCATCATCAAGATGCATTATCCTATCCCTTGGTTTGGGATTTAGAGGAAAGGCTACCATATGAAGTAGGCTGTTCATTGTGTTCCATTGTCACATCACAATAGTCTTGATATGTTGCTCATATGATAACAAATTAGTATCCCTATTATAAATTGTTTACTTCATTTCCCCAAATATGCTATCAAACGTCTCATAAATCTTTCCAAGACTAGGAGAGTCTGTATCAATACATCTAAAAACATCTACAGTAGGTGAGATATAGCAGCAAACATATCTGCAATCAAAAATTCAAAAAAGAATAAGATTATAAGAATCAAATGACAAAAAGTGAATACTAATACAAAAATGAATAAGATTATCAAGTTACAAACATTAATAAATTGATTTAATTAAAAATTAGAATTCTTTTACCTCATTGTGGACCACCAATCTACATCATTAAGGATCTTTTGTTTCACAACTTTTCCCTTAGTAGTGTTTGCATTAGGCCATCAACCTCACTTTGGCTTAAACATCATCCACTATAGAGCTTTCTGCACCTCAAACATCCTCTGTAACAAAATGAAGTAATTGGCCTATCTAGTTTCCATAGGTTTGAGAAATTTCTTTCTCAAAATGTGTTAAAGAGAGCAAGTGTGTTGTTGTAGATGAACATCTAAATTTGTCTAGCTCTTTCTTCACCCAATCTATCTTCCTTATGTCTTTCAATTTGTAGTTCAATGCATGAACACAACATAGGGTCCAAAACATGTGCTTGTAAGCACCCTCCACCATCATGCTGACTAATTTGCATACACATGCTTATCAATGACCATTTTTACAACATTTGAGGCCCCAACCTCCTTTATGGTTTCTCTCAAATTTTGAAATTGGATGTTCACATCCTTGCGCTTCCTTGAACAATAAAAAACTCTAAAAAAGTAAGACCCAACTACACATGTGACTATGATGTTGATGAGTGGCCAATGTCTAATATCAATCCATCCATCCATGACAATAGAGAAGCCCATCCTCATCCAAGTTTGCCTCATGTCCTCCATCACCAAATTCACCTTTGAATACCCTTTATCAAGGAGGTTAGTGTGTAGTTTATATTCTTTAGGGGGTAAATGAGGGATTAACATAAATTGCATCTTTGAATATCTGTTTGAAGTAGGGAGAACGTGCCATGTGAAATGGGATGGTATGGGAATTTTTTTTGGCAATGGAAGTCTCTTCCACTTTCTATGATTGTATATTAAACACACCTATGAAATATTCGAGCCAAATTTTTAGTTTTCAAATTTCAATTTACAAATCAATGCACCCATTAGGGTTAGATAATTCAAACCAGCAGATTACAAATAACTCGTTGCCAAGAATGCGCACTCAATCTCAACAAGAGAGAGGCTGTCATATGGCAAGAGGATCGTCAATGCCTTAAACAAAATGCATGAAGGTAACTCTAACCAAGAATGCGCCGGCGAACGACGAGCATGTGGTCAGAGGATCCCTACAATCTATTGTACTGAAAGCACACTCGACACCAAGTATGTGCTACTCAATCCAATATGGAAATGAAGCGACCATATGGCGGAGATAACAGAAATTACAATGCGTAAAAGAAATAACTATAATGCTGAAAGTACTCGACACCCAGAATGTGCTTTCTGACCCAACATGGGAAAGGAGCTACCATAGGGCGGAGATGTAAGATATTACTAAACAACTTCAGAATGTAAAGTGAGCATTACAAATCAGAATTGAACAAGTTTGAGAATTACTGCCAGTACTACTGCCAGTTTACAAAATGAAACTCATTCGCCTGCCAAGAGCATAGGAATTGAAAGATTAGCATTACATCATATAAAGAACTCTCCTTGGCTTGATTAGAGATGCCAAAACAATAACTCTCTCAGTGACCAAATAATAATTCTGTTTTTTCACAAATCTGCACTTTAAATTGAAAAACCAGCAACCTATGAATTTACTCATATGCTCATAACTCTCTCATTTCTCACCCAAATGATCTCAAATCTGATGCAATAGACCCTCAAAATGATGGCGCCTAACTTAGTAATAAAAAAAGGCATCTAAAAATGGTTATTAATTACTGACACGAATCCCAATGCACTCCAAAAAGTACGGCCTTCAAGGAATGACGGATTTGCATTATAAAATCATAAGCTTCGTATTAAAATCTGCAAATATTCATGAAGGGGCGCCTCTAACAGGGAAACACAATGAGACAATACCCAGAATGACTCTTTTTGTATTTTTTGACTTATGATTAAAACACACAATCTGCTACAATGAATGTGCAACTCCAAAAAACCACTAATATGCATAAAACTGATTTACCCATCCTCACAAAGACTAAAATGCAGAAATCTCACAATAAAACATTCAACTACACTATCTCACCACTAGTCGCTATCTTTCAAGCGAGAAGCAATGCCCAAGCTAGGAGGCCTTCATTCCTCGAAGCAATCCCAAAGCCAATCCGGCAGCATAACATTCCTGTAGATAAAAAAATGATCAAATGAGACCCCAAGGCTTCCTTTTATAATTTTCCGTTGCCCTTTCTCGAAACCCTAACCTTCTTTTAAGAGTCAAACCCTAATCCTTCAGCAAATGGCGTCCTTTTCTTCAAGCTGCAATTTTGACTTGTAATTAATAATTTATAACCTTGGAAATGGCGTCCCACTTAAGGCTTTTAAATCATCCTTAATAAATTCAATATTAACTCAATGATGGCGCCACCCTTCAAGTCCACCTTTTAAAATAACATTAAGTTAATAGACTAGGCCAAGGTGATAAAATAACATTAAAATATAATGCTATTAAATAGAATGAGCTTATCTCTCCGAAATTGCATTCCGAAGCTAGAAACTGAATAAGCCAATTGAGTCAACTGAAGAGGAAGGTCAACTGTGCCAAGACCAACAGGTTCACTGCCCGAAATAGAATTTACTAAAAATAGTAAATTCCTGAAGATGCTCAGAATGCCAAGAAGAATATACCATTGCGAAGCTCTCTGAAAACCCAGAAAAGAATCAGCTATTGAAACAAGCCAACTCCGAGCTAGAACATCCTTCAAAATAGGAAACCCTAATTTTACCTTAGGCTAGCCTACTGGGTCTAGAATAGGCCAACGATCCTTTGGAAAGATCATGCTAGAGAGAGGGACATTACAACCTACTATTGTTTGAACTCTCATTCTGACTAGTCTTCTTCTTCCCTCTTGTAGAAACATAACCAATACCACTAACCATGGATGGCATAATTGATTGTGTAGACTCTATTGGCATTGACATATCCTTGGACCTTGCTTTACTCTCTGCCTTCTCATTTGTCTTTATTTTTGGACAAACCTTAGCCCCATGTGTTGTAATGCTCAAGAGGTGACTATATACCTTGGTGTAGCTCCCTCTAAAACCTTTGTTGCAAATATGACACAACCAAACTCTAAATTTTTCGTAGTCTTTGTCTAAAGTTGTTACAAACTGCAGAAGAGGTTTATAGAAGGTTTGAATGGGCCATTTGGATGTTTTTTCAAGATAGTGGAAGAGCATTCAAATGGGTTATGGGGCTGTCCTACTTCACCCATATCACCCCCACACCTTGATGAACCCCCAACTAAAACTCTTATTTGTTCCATGCTAGTTATTTCATATTCCCTCTCATTACTGCTGCTCATGTTGTTCAGTGTTTTGTGAAAAAAATGGGCCACAACTTGCAAGTGCAAACTAAAAATGCAAAAAAAAAAGAAGACAAAAGAGGAAAATTAAAACTTTTAACCTTCAAACTTAGAAAAAAATCAGAAAATAACACACGGACAAAGTAATAAGACTTACTTTATATCGTTACCCTTCTCAATGTAGCGTGAACCCTGCTGCTGCCACAATTACAATACTAGAAAAAATAAGAGTGTTTTTCCTTTTCTTTCTCTAGCTTGTTGTGGCAATGAAGAATTTGATAATATCATTCAAAGTAATAAGGAAGGTTGTGTTAAAGCATTTACGGCTGATAGCAATGTGTGGGCCCACTGAGAAATATACTTTAATTTTTCTAATTTAATAGGGATTTAAAAGAATTTTAGTATTTTGATGTGGGGATGGTTGGACATCCTTGATCTTTTGGAGTATGACGGGTCATCCCTAAATTTTTGCATTTCTAAAACATTTTTTTGGGACATGTCTACAATGAGGGACAAGGGACAATGGGATGAGGTGGGGGGAGGGGGTTGCGTGAGCATTTTTGAGGCATCCTTAGAATTCCTCTAGTATGAGTACACATCCAAAAATGCATTGGATGTGTCCTCGTGTATCCTTTATTACTAGAGATGAACAAAGGATGTTATTATTAGTTCAAACTCAAAGGCTTGCATTGTGTCTTTTTCATAGTTCATAGAGTCTCAGAACAAGGGATATGGGGATCAAA
>VDFB02142014.1:0-23293 GCA_007258455.2 Sequoia sempervirens
TACAAATGAATTAAACAAAATAAAATAAGGGCTTTTTTATAAGTATGAGCATTAGCGACAACATCCATGGAGCCTTAGGAAATAAAATTTCCATAATGTGAGCTTTTTAATAAGTACGAGCATTAATTTCCATAGCTAAAATTTTCTCGCACACCTCCATTTTCACTTATCCTCCCATATCCACCATATGCTCCATTTTCATAATAATTTCATGTTGACCTATTGCATTTGGTTATCGGTCATTTAAGTCATGAGTCAAGCCATTTAAATTTTCCTTTGTATTGGCCCCAAGTTCTAAGTTAGTCGGTCATCATGTATGGTTAATCGTTTAAATACTCCCTATAGTCGGGCCATAATATTTTTCAATTGGCTTATGTTTAAGCCATCCCACATAAGGTGATTCAAAGGAGTGTGGTAAGGTAGTAAACAATGAGAAGATAAAGCATACACTGCTATACTCTTGGGAGGGTGAGCAACATATGTAGTAGAGCAGTGTACACTACAAACCCATAATAAGAAGTCTTGAGCAAGGCGGTAGAGGGGTAAGCATGGAGGAAAAGTGGACACCATAGTACCACTTGAGGTGGATAATATGGTTGCGGTAGAGTGGTATACACTACAACCCCATAGTAAAAGGTCTTAAGCAAGATAGTAGTGTGGTAAACATTAGAATGTAAAGGGGAAAAACCCACCATACTACATCAGGTATAATAAGAGACAGCGGTAGTGCACAAATTGTGGCATCATTACAATTTATAGCATTAAAATGCCCTCACACATGCTTCAAAATTAATTTCAAGGATTTGAGCTTGTTTGGAAACTATCTGGCAAAGAATTGGCATTAATACTGATATGACTAAATACCGCACCCTCAAAAGCAAGTGAATTTTCCTAAGACTATGCTTAGTTGAAATGCATTGTTGTGGACAGAGTTGAGGACACCGAGAAAATTCCTGAAGCTTCCTATATAAATAAGAAACCAAGGCCAAAATTTTCAGAGGATCATCATATCATATTCCATTTTCATTTCCATTATAGATTGTACATTCCACCCATACATATCATATCAAAGAATTCTGCTATAAATGTATATATATTTGAAACAACATAATGGAGAAGATTGCTCATAATTAGTAATCTATTTTGGTGTTCAATTGTTGTGTTAAATTTCATGCTTATCTATTACTATGTTGTCTCCAAAGTGGTTTCTTCAAGTTATTTAAATTCATAAGATTTATTAGGGCACATTTTTTCTTATTGTGTGATTATTTTGAGCTTATGAATGAAATAGAACTGTAGACACATAAAAATGTCCTCATAATCATTTTATCCATTGCATATTTCATTTAATCATCCACATAATCATATCACCATATTCATAAAATCATTTAAATCATTTATCATTTATCCATTAAACCATTTATAAGCATTCATTCATATCATTTAATCATTTAAATCATTTATCGTTTATCCATTAAATCATTTATAAGCATTCATTCATATCATTTAATCATTTGTCATTTATCCATTAAATCATTTATAAGCATTCATTCATATTATTTAATCATTTAAATCATTTATCATTTATCCATTAAAATATTATAAGCATTTATTCATAACCACAATCCATTTACATAATCATTTAGTTACTTATCCATTATTTATCCATTTTCATTTTTCATTATCCCATTTCATAAATATTTATTGTTTCACTAATCATCAACATATTCATAAATCATTTAACCATTTCATAAATCTATTAATTCATCCATTTGCATAAATCCATTAATTTATCCATTTGCATTAATCATTAAAATGCATTCATATATTTCATTAAATAATTTAAAATTCATAAAATCAATTTTCCTTGAAATTGGCTCAAGAAATTGCATTAAACCATGGATTGCAAAATAGTTCGAAGAAAATTAGAAGTCTTGGTCATTAACGTTATTATGCTGCAATGTCATCGATTAATATCATTGTGTTCATGTATGTTGCTTTCAAGTATTTAATATTATCATCATCTCATCTTGAGCCTGCATCATCTTTATCATCATTGAAATTTGATTGTAGACCATCTATATTGTTACTAGATGTATTTGGATCATCATTTTCTATACCATCCATATTGTTGTCTTCCATATCATCATCTAACTCTAGATTGTTGTCTTCTTGTTTTCTTAAACACTTATCCTTTAACATCATGTGGATGTCTATTTCTTGATGTTCTCCTGATCCTCTCTCTCTCACACCGATTTAGACATCATTGTTTTTTGCTTTCGAGTACCCTGATGTTTCATCAAATGCATACCTTAATCTTGGATCATAATGTATGACAAATAGCCATTTCGGGTCCAAAATATCTTCATAGAAAAATACCTGCACATGAACTACATACATATATTAGGCGTATGTTATAACAATTTTATTGATTAATAAACACATGTATATATTCGCAATAAACTATGAATTAATAGATTAATGATCACTACCGCTTCTTGTTTGATTTAAAGAAATACCTGCTCATAATGAATTGGTAGAACATAAGGCTCCTTATCCTCTAGTAGGAAGCATGAGGAATCTATAGAAAACAATCCACTATGGGTATCATGTCTTCGTGTCCTCTCAAATGCTTCATACCATCTACACTTAAAAATACAACTTATTTAAAGCTGATAATCCAGCTAAATAATTTCTTATATTTTTCCCAACTTATATTAGATTCCTTCCAATTATGATTCTTATCTTTGAGCTTGATTAATTTGGATTGTGAGATTCCAACTATGATACCTACAATTGGAAGGATTGTCTCAACATATGAGCACATTCTACGATAATGTCTAGACCATATGCCCACATTGTTGGATATTTCCTCACCTGTGAAAGACCATTTATTTAAGTGAAAACAAATATAATGACGAATATTAAAATAGTTAATAGTGTCAAAATTGTAAGGAAACAACATTTTGTAAAATTCCATTTGTACATTTCTTTCACATCCTCTAGACATATTGATTTCATCTTTTGTTATGTTTGAATCTGTACCTGCATCTTCTATTTGATTTTGAATTTTTTCAGTAACCCATTCTAGTGTGCAATCTTTGCCCCATTCCCCAAGTAGATCAGTGGGAAGTGGAGTATTCTTTGGGTTCAATCTCTTAAACTGTATCCTTTCTTCTAACACTTCTCTATTTTTATCATATAGATCAATCCATTTGTTCATAAAGTCCATGTGGTACAGAATGAACTTGTCAAGTATAGAACTTTCATCTACACCTATTACATGTCAACATGTTTATTTCAAACTCCAAATGTCATGCTATTAATTTGACAAATAAATTACAGAGTAAATTAATGATTGCAAGAAAAACAACCACACTGATCATGAATTTACTTACTAATTTCTACTTGAACACCATTAGATTGTGGTTTTTCTCCATCAATAATATATGATGCTTGTTCTTCATCCCAAAAGCATGGCCCATCTTCAAAACTCTTACCAAGGAATTCACACAGGAAGAAAAATGTTTCGTCCCAATACTATGCCAACTGGCTATACAGCCCTCTGGATGTGCCTTTCATTGAAAACATCTTTTAAGAGTTTCCATATACCTCTTAAAGAAAAAAATCCACCTAGTTGATATGACACCCGCCAATTCAATGTCATCAACTAGGTGTATAAGTAAATGGACTTGTAGGTCCATGAAACTTGTAGGGAGCTCCTTCTCAAATACACATACAATTTATGCAATTTCTTTCTTCCATTTTGGAACTTCACATTCATGGATCTCCTTGGAGGTCACCCACCTAATATATAAAGAATAATTAGTATGAACCTATAGTCACTAATTAAAATGAAATATAATATGTATCTCATGTTTCACACATGAACATATCATATACCAACCACATGCCTTGTAAAATCGACATTAAAACATGACATTCCTTAAGTCAAGTGTAAGACAAGAATCCCCCTAATTTCCAATGACATGATATGCTATCAAACACATTTATGAAAAGGTCATTAGTAATTTTTTCTCACACAACAAAATATCAAAATAAATTTAGTGCTTAATCAATGTTACTAGTAAATGTTAAATGTTGATATATTTAATACCTTCATTAAATTATGAAAATCATGTGTTTTAAATCCTGTGATATGTCCATCAATTGTAAAAGCTTTAGCCAATGATGACCCATAGCCAGTAGTTGTCCTTATTGAACGGATGACATTTTTTAGTTGGTCTAGCTCTTTTCTTTTCAAAATCCATGGATCTGTTGCATGTGTTTCATTTTCCCTGCTTGGCCACAAATGTTTTCTATCAAATTTGAGTGCATGAAGGCAACCATCTCTCTCAAAAAGAGACAAAAGGTGTCCTCTTTGCCTGATATGTGTCGAAATATAGAATTTGGGACATTTTTGAAGATTTTCATAGGATCTAATAGGTGAGATATTAATGGATCCTTCCAGTAAGGGAGCTCATAAAATATGGATTTCCTTTTCATTCCTTCTAGCATATTAACTAAAACTTGTTCTGGTTCTTCAATTGAATCACCCCAATCAAAAAAATACTCCCAAGCTTTCAATTCAACATCTTCATACTTCTTAATCCAATCACCTGGACCCATAATCATGGGAGGGCCTCTATTTTCAACTTTTCCATCAAATTGATTCTTCTAGCAATTTCTAAACCTATCATCTAGTGGTAGAAAAACCTTATTTGCGTAAATAAATTTATGTAGATCTTTAGAATACTACCCTTGAAATTGTTCTACACATCTTGTACATGCAAATATCCCCTTTCTTTGAAGCCCTGCAATTCAACAAATAATGTTAATAACATAAAAAAAAGTATAAAACTAAGTATGAAAGCTGGGATGAAAATAAATTATGAGTGTAAATATGTAAATATTTTATCTTACTAGAAAAAAAACCAAGTCCTGGGAAATCATGAATAGTCCAACATAGCACACCATACAACGTGAAGGACCTATTTGATGGAGGACATGATATGTCATACAGTCTTATGCCTTTCCATAGCAGTTGCATCTCATCAATAAAAGGAACAAGATAAACATCCATTTTTTTAACTTGATGTTTTCCTGGAATAATGATAGTTAGCATAAGGTGTTCCTTTCTAACACTCATCCATGGGGGAATATTGTATACTACAATTTGACTGAGCAAACACTATAATTTGAGCCCAGGAAAGAGAATGGGCACACTCCATCAATTGCAAGACCAAACTTGATACTACGGGGTTCATCTTTGAATTTTCTTGGCCATTTTTCCTCTATGTGTTTCATTGCTTTGTAGTCAGCCAAAATTTGCATGAATCCATCTTTACTCCCATTCTTTCCATGCCAATCCATCAATTGTGCAAGTGACTTGCAATGAAACATTCGTTGAAGTCTAAGTATAATTGGCATGTGACGTAAAACCTTCTTTGAAACTGTAGGACCTTATACATCTGTGCGATATCTCTTCTCTTTGCATACATGACATTCTAACTTGTTATGATATTCATCTCTGTATAAAATGCAATCATTTTTACATGAAGGAATTTTCTTATATTCAATCACCAACTCAACTAACAATAGACGCGCCTCTTTACAAGTTGATGGCAATGATGGCAACACATTATCTTCAGGGAAAATTTTAGTTTTTTAGTGCCTTGTAAGATTGCCAAAGATTAATTCAATTAAATGTTTGACTTATGATGAACATGTTTGATATGTCAATCTATACTAGGACTGTTTATATACAATATATGGTTTTAATATCCCCTTAAAGAAATATAAACGAAGTCAATGAATGTTTATGAATTGTGTACACCAATTGAGAATGCAAAGTGAGAAATAGATTTCTACTCACTTCAGTAGGGTAGTGAATCCTTTGCCTGACCAGCCAATTAGTGACTTGATTTGTAATAATATTAATGTGCATGCCAATTGTGAGGTTCTACTTGCACCCGATTTTAACACAAGTGTTTTCATTTCTTGCTTGATGGAGTCTTTCAAGTTGTTATTATCAACATTACGTTGGTGGTAATTACCCCTTCTATCATCGTTACTGCCAGCCATATGATCATTATTGTCATCATTGTTTCCATCCCTAAAGAAAATTGCAAGAATTTCATTCAATCCTTCTTCATGCACTACATTTTCCCTATCATGTTCATCATCATTAAGGCTAGGTGGCATCTCATTAGTGTATGCATATCTCATCAACTCTTCAATTTCTCAGGTGGTAGTAATCTCTTCAAACTTTCTCTTTTTGCCCTAGTATTGTATAAAGGACGATTTGGATCATCCTATCCAAATATTAATAACCTAGTTGGATCATGAGTATTAGTATGTGTTTCATCAACATCTTCTACCTATCAACAAACACACACATTATTTAATGTTTTCCAACAATTGGATAAGTTATAAATGTATCAATTTCAAAGAAATATAATCAAATATGGCTTAAAAATAAAAATAAAATTGTATGTTACATATATACATCAATTGAATAATGAAACATTATTTTATAGGGCTACCTTTTGTAGCCTATGTTAAATAAAACACAATTTTGACAACATAGTTTATGAGCATTGGTCAAACTCGTTTATTATTCTTTTGGTTTCACTTAAGAACATCCTTAGGGAGACCTTGATTTCTTCCCTTTTCTTTCATGCAAGAGTGTGTTTTAAGAAGGGGTAATCAATCAATAACTAATCCCCAATGGTAAGGTCCATAATATCCTCAACCATTATCAATATATCAACCTCTCTTTCCAAATCTCTATCTTTATCATTTATAACCTCAATACGGTGACAATTGGGTCTTGGTTCAAAGGTCCCGCCCCATTACCTAATAATTTACATAAAGTCAGCCCACCAAATATTTTTGTTAATCTGGCCGTCCATCCCTACTCTACCATGGATGACTTTCATTCTTCCCTTTTCCAGTTGGGGGTGATGTGTATACATATTGATTTAAGACCATCTTGGCCGTACTGGGCTTATGTCTTTAGCCTTCTCCATTCACCACTTTGTAATATGATGGATATAATAAGCATTAATCTCCTAAGTAGGTTTCCAATTTCCCACAGAATCCCAGAATTTCCCCTCATTAAAGGGGCCCTGGAGTGCCTCCATGAATGTTGGAGGGTGGTATCATGTGGTTGTATCCACAAAGAGTTGAGCACTTACTCATGCCTCTGAGTGGTTGTTGATCATGGGCCAGGCTTTAAATATAGTTGACGATCAAATGTCTCTTTGTAAATTAATCTCAAACTCTGGGGAAATTCATCATCTCTATGAAATTCATTCTCATAGGGTATGTAGTCCACCTTTCCCTTGTCTTTAAGTATACATCTTTAAAGCTGGTTTCTTGTTTGTGACTTGTTTTCATCAATTCCTCATCTTCCAAGTTGGTATATTGGCACACATTTTTGTTAGATGTATCATATGATAAATGATCATTTCCCTCTAGGCTGGAAGTTGGTGATCTAGGAAAATTTAAACCAAGAACTTTATCCTACAAATATCCATTGAGAAAAAAATTAGTTATTTAAATAATACAAAACAAAGTTTAAACGAAGTATACATGTTATTTATATCAAATTTGGAAATTCCTTACCACAATTCCTATTGGACTTGAATCGATTGTAGGAGGCATACTACCGATTGGAAGCTCATCATATATGTAATGTCTTTGTACAGTTGCTCGTTTGAATTGTTTCTTTTCACGAGATATAAAACATCCACAAATAACAATTTTCTCAAAGTGTTCATCCCATGTGCTATAGTCTTGAAAAACCTCTTGTTTAGTGCAATCATCTATTATGCCTAGATGATCCATTGTCATATCCTCTTCCATCCACTATTGTCTACGCGATTTAACAGTTTTATGTCCATGTCCACGTACAGGGTATGTGCAGGATCATCATGGAAAAAATAGGCCATTAAGTGGCAAAAAATTTAGAAAAATGAGAGTTAGACAACTTGGCGTAACAATTTAAATAAGTTATCTATATTATTTCAAAAATATGTAAGAATAAAATCTGTAGCAAATTGAATGTAGTTTCTAAACTACTAGGTTTTTAAAAAAAATGCATCCTATTTGGTAAAAATTGAAATTTCAATGCAATAGTACTTAGAGATTTTTAGGAAAAAATAAGTGGGTGTTTGTTTGACACCTATACAATAAAGAATGATAATATGTTTTTGCTACTTAAGTTTTAGATATAAATTAGAGGGACTCTTGATACAGTAGTGATGCATATTTTTGTAATTTTTTCAAGTAAATAGTTAATCATAAATTTACTTTTATTACAATTTTAAAAATATAAAAAATCATATGTTTGACCACCTTAACTTGGTCAAAACTTCATGAAATTCATTTTTTTTAATCCTATAGTATGTGAAGCATGGAATGTGACACATGTTTCAGATTCAAAAAATGTGATACCGTTTGAAAGCTATAGGTGTTTTTCAATCAACTTATCAATCAAGACTTTAGTCATAATTAAAATAGAAAATGAATAATAATTATTTATTAAATTCAAAGTAAAGCATAATTTATATTAGTGGAAAGCTGAGAATCTCCTTTAAAAACCCTTTTCGCTTCATCAATTTTGGGTAAAAAAAATTCGTCAGCCACATACCCTACACATACCCATCATATCGTCACTTTTTGGCCCATCATGATCCTACACATACCCTACATATCTTCTTATTTTTCTAGTTGAATGCTCACTCTTTGCATTTTCTCCAATCTCTATCTAAAATAATCAACAACATGCATTATTTACGTCAAGATTGGATAATACATTATAAATTTCAATAAAACTATGGAAAAAGATGGACATATCACAAAATTCCATCAAATCATTTTTTCGTAAGTTAAGTAAAATTTTGAGTAACTAATGTCTTGCTTCATTCGTCCTGCCCTCATTTAATATGACACGATTTGTTGCCATGGCCTCATCTTTGCCCTATAATACACAACATAGTAAATAATGTTTACTACACGGTCAATTATATCATTTCAACGAATACACTATCCAACACAAAGCCTCACTTTATTCATATATTTTCTCAAAGTATTCATCCAATGTACTATAGTCCTGACCAACCTCTTTTTTAGTGCAATCATTTGTTGTGTCTACAAGATCCATTGTCATATCCTCAAACAACCACTATTTTCTACGTGATTTAATAGTTTTAGGTTCATGTCCACGTCCACGTCCTCTTTTGCTAGTTGCATGCTCAGGCTCTACATTTTCTCCAATCTCCATCTAAAATAATCAACAACATGCATTAATTTATGTCAAGATTGGATAATACATTATAAAATTTTAATAATACTATGAAAAAAGATGGATGTATCACAAAATTCCATTAGATCATTTTTTCCTAAGTTAAATCAAAATTTGAGTACCTAATGTCCCACTTCAGCTGTTGTGTGCTCATTTGACATGACAAGGTCTATTTCCATGGCCTCATCTCACCCCTATAATACACAACATAGTAAATAAATTGACATAGGATAAGGAATAGATAAAATAGGGAAGCATGATTACTTCCTTGGAACATATGAAGATGAAGTCAATTTAGGATCAATTTATTTATCAACTTCCAAGAAAAATACATCATTTTGCATGGATAGGCGCTAAATTAGGCACACTTGGTGCCGCATTTTGCATCCCAAATAGATTACATTTTTTGGTTGGAAGGCGACACTAAATTAGGTGCACTTTGCACCACCTTTTTCATCCCAAATAGATAACATTTTTTTGGGTGGAAGGCGATGCAAAATTAGGAACACTTTGCTATGTTGACTATAGCGCCGACTACTAAATCAAGAATGAAAACTTAAAACTTCCCACATTAGAACGAAGAGATGACAAGAGAAAAAAGCTATGTGAAGGAAGAGAGGAGGAAAATAGGGAAAAATGACGCGAAGGAGGGCTACAACCAAGTAGATCAGAAATTCGGTTTAGTTTGCGACACCATAGGCAAGGTTACAATTTTTTTTTGTGTTCCCAAAAATATTTTTGTTTGGATTAAATAGAGGATTGTCAAGAAAGGGTTGTGAATAATGTTTTTTTTACAAGAGAATCATTCAAGTCTCATGTGGTTGCAAAGGAGGAGGGTAAAATTGTAGACATTGCATTATTTCCTTTGCATCCAAGACCAGTGAATGCACTTTTGAAACCCCAATACCTTACTTTGCTTATCATTCCCATCCCAAGCTTTCAGTTTTCGGTTCAATTTCTTAGACCTTCCTTCAATAAAAAAGTAGTTGAGTTCTTTTAAGACAAGTAGTTAAACTACAACCACCCCACTACAACTAGGTCCCATGGGAACAGAGGTTGGTCGAGACAATACGAGGAGATAGGACTTGTTAGATGACAAATGAATAATAAATCATTTCCTCAAATTTGTAAGACCTTCAAGCTTAAATTAGCTATTACTAAATTTCACTGATTCTTTTACGGAACAATGAGCTCGTGGTTTTGAATTGATTTTGCGCACACATTCATTTTCTTTCTAATAAAAAAATGTGTCTCGAGCATGGGATCTATATATGTTAACTCTCAATAAAACCACACTCCGTGCCTTTTTATCCCCCAAATATTACCATTCTATACAGGTGTGCAAACTGTGTTGATTTTTTTACAATACATCTATTTCATTTTGCATATATTTATATCCTTTCAAATATATTTATATTCTATACAGTGCACAAGCAATTGATTCATAGGCATTTAAATCTAGAAAGATAGTCATTCAAGGTAAAACTTTTATACCACAAACTAGAAGAAAAATTTCATACCTAACAGTGTGTACTTTGTTTGCCTCCATAGACTGGATGAAAATAATTTTCCCTAGGTCACCTCAAAATGTCAAGCAATAGAGGGAAGAGAAAAAAGGGAGCAGAATCTAGCCACAATAAGGTAATTCATTGTCAATTTATAGATTTGTAAATGTTTCCCTCATTTCTTTCATTTTTACTTTGTAGTTTTTAAAAATAAATAAATAAAAGAATAAAATTAGTATATATATATAGGGACATGTGACTGAGAAAGATAAAGAAGCATTGGCTTCCATATTGGGGGCAAAGGTAGTGAACAATTTGGATGATGTGTGTTGGACAATGCTTGCTAGATACATAGAAAACCGATCTAGTGAAGCCCCTCAAACATTGGAATCAAATCAACTGTGTCAAATGGAATCAATTGATTCCCCAAGAAGTCTTAGATCGAGCAAAAGATCCAGGAAGAAATCAGTAACATTAAACTCTAGGAGTGTAGAACATGGAGCAGAGGCTTCCACTATCCCACCCACTTTTGGGACATAGACTTCTTCCATCATGCCAAGTTTCCATTCTTGCATTGGTACCTACAATACCAAGATAGAATACGATGTGGTTTCAGGGGAAATTTGAATGACAGATGTTGGAAAATGGTTTGTGAATAGCTTCGAGGAAGCATGCCTTCAACAGTTCAAAGACAATCTACATTTTCCATTCTCAAAGATATCCATATACCTGCAAAAAGTAGTTATCAATGACATGAATTTGCTTGCGAGGTTTTAATCATAAGACAAAAAGACAAAATTGAACAAAGTGTCAAAGAAACTGATGGTATAAAGTGCAATTTTCTTGTTTTGTGTGTTGTGATATTTTTTAATTCCCTAGAAAAAGTAAATGATTGCATATTAATTACTTTTAACTAGTCCATGGCTGTTTGGTAGGGAAATGTTGACATCTGGAACATTGGAGGTTACGAGAAAAGTGGACTTTGGTTTGTGACAGGGTCAAATGAGTTTGTTTTGGCTTGGCTTTAGTTGGATATTATATTGTTAATATATTCAATGATTTGCATTTCTTGTGTTGAGTTTTTTATTGATGCGTAGGATGAATTCTAAAGTGCTTCTCTGTTGGCCCTAGATCCCACTCAATTGTCCCATTATTTCATGTTGAGGAAAAAAATATTGTTTGTCTTAAAGGGTAGTGGGTGACATTCATGCCTTATTTTCATTGCATCTTTTAATTAATGACCATTGTCTTTTAATATCTCTTAAGTGTCCTCATTTAAGTTATGAGTTGTATCATTTTAGTAACGTAGTCCCATGTTGATTTGATTTATCTTCTTTTATCTCAAACATGGTATCTCAAGGAGTGCTTCCTTGGTATCTTAAGGAGTACTTCCTTGAATTCATGTTTCCATTCTACCAAGTGATCCACATGCATCTTTGTCATCCTTCCTCACGATGTTGCCATTTTTTTAACATGTAAGAATGTTTTGATGCATCTTGTTAGGAATCCTATAGATCTAACACATCCTTCTAGTCTACATCACTTGGTGTAGCTAACAAACCACTTAATTTATCCATATAATTTTAAAAAGGGCAGTAAATTCTTGTCTTCCAAGTTAAAAAAACTCCATAAATAAAGAAATCAACAGTAAAAAACTTGCAACCTGATCTTATCAACATAGAGAAGCATGTAATACTAGACTTCTTAACATTCAAAAGATAAATGGAATGTCCTTAAAACCAAGTAGAGCTATCCAAAAGAGCTAACTAAAAACAAAAACGTGCTCCTGTACAGAATGGCCTAATGGTTGGTTGTCATAGAAGTCAAACTACTGAAGTAACACCACTGATCAAGTTAACATATATGCATCATTTGCATAAACAGTTGAACCATTTATGTGCATGAATAAATAGTAGAAGGATGTAGATGAACTCAATTCATTTGACTTTATGCCTCTTGGCAGGAATTCCTCTTGAATCTCTAATATTAGGTGCCTGAGACTTCCCTATAGCTTTTTCCTTTTGTCGCCACCTTTCCTCTTCACTGTCAGACTCGTCTCCTTTTTTCCTTATCTACATTTCTAGCTTTAGCTTCTAATTTAGCCCATGTTTTACCTTCCTCCCCTTCAAAATCTTCTTCTTCTTCTTCATCCTTATCTAACTCCACAAGAGATTCATCTTCTGAACCTTCCTCATCTGATTCTGATTCCTCTTCTACATCAGAGGATTCATATCCTTGATCTAACTCTTCTAAATTATCAAAATTAGAATCACTAGATTCCATATTCAAAAATTCCCAACCACCATCTTCAATAAATTTGTCTAGATCATCAGTAATAGTATTGAAAATTGGCCTCTAGTTCAAGTTCATCCTGCTTTCATAATACTTTATATCCATGGAGTTCAGTCATTCCTTGATGCCATTAAGCAAAGATTGAGGAATGGCATCAATACAAAGTACATCTTGCTTGAAGTCTTTGAAAACAATAGCCATACCAAATTCCTTTTTCCCAAATCCTACTCTCTCAAGGTTAACAATCTCAATCTCACTAATAGTGATTACTAAGAAAGGTAATTCCACCAACTCTACTAAACAATTTATCATAGGAACAATAAAAGTAGGGGATTTGAAAGGAACTCCATGAAAACCGAGCTCCCTAAATGGTACATCAAACAAAAGTTCAAAATATTATAGATGAGATTTCTCCCATAACTCTCTTATTGGCTTGACAAATCCTTGAAACTTTGCATTGATATTATTTTTCATGTCCCTCTCTTGCTGTTCTTCCTCAATTTCATCAAGATCATACATTGACCTTCTTGCCCCTCCTAAATTGTTGACCACATCCATTACCTCCACATAAAATTGGACATACTTGGTCTTCTTGGTTCCCACGACTTGATATTCTTATGCAAATCAAAATGAAGTAAAGTAATCATTTCCTTCTCTACTAGTTGGAAGAATGCATGATTAATGTTTTGATACATGATATCAACTTTCTCTTCTACTATCATGGTTGTATACCGAAATCCATTATGGTGGGCCTCCAGAGTTCTAGTCATCTTTCTTCCTCTTCCACCAAATGTTGGCTTGATCCACAAGTCTACCAACCTAATTTCCTTTGTTTTTGAAAGATGAATTTTCTCTTGAGTCACCAATGTAGCTCTCTCTACCTTTTCAGACTCTTTTATTGCTACAGGCAATTAGAACCTAATTGATTAACAATCTCAATCTCACTAATAGTGATTACTAAGAAAGGTAATTCTGCCAACTCTACCAAATAGTTTACCATAGGAACAATAAAAGTAGGGGATTTGAAAGGAACTCCATGAAAACCAAGCTCTCTAAATGGTATATCAAACTCTAGTTCAAAATATTTTAGATGAGGCTGCTCCCATAGCTATCTTACTCTCTTGAAAAATCCTTGAAACTTTGCATTGATTTTATTTTTCCTGTCCCTCTCTTGTTGTTCTTCTCAATTTCATCAAGATCATACATTGACCTTCTTTCCCCTCCTAAATTTTTGACCACATCCATTACCTCCACATAAAATTGGACATCCTTGGTCTTCTTGGTTCCCATGACATGATAAGGTTATGCAAATGAAAATTAAGCAAAGTAATCATCTCCTTCTCTGCTAGCTAGAAGAATGCATGCTTAATGTTTTGATACATGATATCATCTCTCTCTTTTTCTCTCATGGTTGAATACAAAAATCCATTATGGTGGGCCTCCAGAGTTCCAGTCATCTTTCTTCCTCTTTCACCAAATGTTGGCTTGATCCACAAGTCTAGTAGCCTAATTACCTTTATTTTTGAAAGCTGAAGTTTCTCATGAGTCACCAGTATAGCTCTCTCTTCCTTTTCAAACTCTTTCATTGCTACAGGAAATTAGCACCTAATTGATTAACAATCTCAATATGAGTAATAGTGATTACTAAGAAAGGTAATTCTGCCAACTCTACCAAATAGTTTACCATAGGAACAATAAAATCAGGGGCTTTGAAAGGAACTCCATGAAAATCAAGCTCTCTAAATGGTTTATCAAACTCTAGTTTAAAATATTTTAGATGAGGCTGCTCCCACAACTCTCTTACTCGCTTGAAAAATCCTTGAAACTTTGCATTGATTTTATTTTTCTTGTCCTTCTCTTGATGTTCTTCCCCAATTTCATCAGGATCATACATTGACCTTCTTGCCACTCCTAAAGTTTGGACCACATCCATTACCTCCACATAAAACTGGACATCCTTGGTCTTCTTGGTTCCCACACCATGATATGCTTATGCAAACGAAAATGAAGCAAAGTTAATAATCTCCTTCTTCGTTGGCTGGAAGAATGGATGCTTAATGCTTTGATACATGATATCAACTCTCTTTTGCTCTCATGGTTGAATACTAAAATCCATTATGGTGGGCCTCTAGAGTTCCAATCATCTTTCTTCCTCTTCCACCAAATGTTGGTTTGATCCACAAGTCTGCTAGCCTAATTGCCTTTGTTTTTGAAAGCTAAAGTTTCTCATGAGTCATCAGTGTAGCTCTCTCTTCCTTTTCAAACTCTCTCATTTCTACAAGAAATTAGCACATAATTGATTAACAATATCAATCCTACTAATAGTGATTACTAAGAAAGGTAATTCCACCAACTCTACCAAACAATATACCATAGGAACAATAAAAGCAAGGGCTTTGGAAGGAACTCCATGTAAACCAAGCTCTCTAAATGGTATATCAAACTCTAGTTCAAAATATTTTAGATGAGGCTGCTCCTATAGCTCTCTTATTGGCTTGACAAATCCTTGAAACTCTACATTGATATTATTTTGTGTATCCCTCTCTTTTTGTTCTTCCTCAATTTCATCAGGATCATACATTGATCTTCTTGCCCCTCCTAAAGTTTTGAATACATCTATTACCTCCATATAAAACTGGACATCCTTGGTTTTCTTGGTTCCCACACCATGATATGCTTATGTAAATGAAAATGAAGAAAAGTAATCATCTCCTTCTCCGTTGGCTGGAAGAATGCATGCTTAATGTTTTGATACATGATATCAGCTCTCTCTTTTGCTCTCATGGTTGGATACTTAAATCTATTATGGTGGGCCTCCAGAGTCCCATTCATCATTCTTCCTCTTCCACCAAATGTTGGCCTGATCCACAAGTCTGCTAGCCTAATTTCCTTTTTTTTTGAAAGCTAAAGTTTCTCCCAAGTCACCAGTGTAGCTCTCTCTACCTTTTCAGACTCTTTCATTGCTACAGGAAATTAACACCTAATTGATTAACAATCTCAATCGCAGTAATAGTGATTACTAAGAAAGGTAATTCCACCAACTCTACCAAACAGTTTACCATAGGAACAATAAAAGTAAGGGCTTTGAAAGGAACTCCGTGAAAACCAAGCTCTCTAAATGGTATAGAAAACTCTAGTTCAAAATATTTTAGATGAGGTTGCTCCCATAGCTCTCTTACTCGCTTGAAAAATCCTTGAAACTCTGCATTGATTTTATTTTTCCTATCCCTCTCTTTCCATTCTTCCTCAATCTCATCAGGATCATACATTGACCTTCTTTCCCCTCCTAAAGTTTGGACCACATCCATTACCTCCACATAAAACTGGACATCCTTGGTCTTCTTGGTTCCCACACCATGATATGCTTATGCAAATGAAAATGAAGCAAAGTAATCATCTCCTTCTCTGTTGGCTGGAAGAATGCATGCTTAATGTTTTGATACATGATATCAACTCTCTCTTCTACTCTCATGGTTGAATATTGAAATCTATTATGGTGGGCCTCTAGAGTTCCAGTCATCTTTCTTCCTCTTCCACCTAATGCTAGACTGATCCACAAGTCTGCCAACCTAATTTCCTTTGTTTTTGAAAGCTAAAGTTTCTCTTGAGTCATCAGTGTAGCTCTATTTTCATTTTTAGACTCTTTCATTGCTATATATCATCTATGGCATTTAATCATTTGTACCACATGGTTGATGTGCTTTCAATCCTTGGATCTAAAGGAAATTTCCTTAACATAAATACTGCTATGGAACTTCAATGTTGGCATGTAGTTGGCATTAAATCCGGTACCTGGAACATTGAAAATTATCCTTATATAAGAATTCCCCCCATCTTGTTGGCTTGTAACACTCTTGATGGTGGCTACATGAAATGGAGCCATGATGTCATATATGGGTACCAGAACAACATCATTTTTTGTATCAACCTCAATCATGAGCTCTCTAGAAATGGGGATATCTTCCACATTTTTGTATGAAACCATCTCAATGGATGGCTTGGAAGATCCATGTCCATCTCCTATACCAATGCCCCCTGTAGCCAATCTTCTTGCAATGTCCTCATTCTTTTGTAGAGGGTTGACACTTAAGGTTATGTAATAGACTGTATAGTTGATAGTTAAATTGTATAACAATTTTTTTATGATCTTTACTAATGCTTATTAGAATTGTTGCATATTTTACATCATTGGAATCACATATTAAAGCTGTAATTTTTTTGAAATTTTATTATGGTATGTGCACTTTGATATGATGTAATATGATTATGGTTTTATCTCATATGTTTCAATATTAGATATATAACAAAAAAATAAATTATTACATGAAATAAATAATAACTTTTCATTTTAAATGTTTTTTTTGTAGAGCATGGGTCTTCCAAAAGATCAAAATGATCCTCATCATGATATAGATCCAAAAAATATTGGTTCTTTTGGTACAGATCACATGGCAGAGGATGATGATGACTCAAATACGGAATACACCGAGGCCAATGACAATGATGATGACAATGATGATGACAATGATGATGATGATGATGATGATGATGATGGTGATGATGATGATGATGATGATGATTATTATTATTATGATCATGATGGTGATGATGATGATGGGGCAGTTGATGGTAGTACCCAACAACATTCATGATCATATAGATTGCATCATGGATCATGGCTAATATATCATTATGATGATGATGATCACGATGGTGGTGAAGATGATGAGGCAGTTGCTAGCAGTACCCAATGACATTCATGATAATATAGGTTGCATCATGGATCATTGTTGATATATTTTTATGGTGCCTCTTTTCATGGTTACTATCATATGTATCATTTTCATGGCCTACCTTACCATATTATTGAGTTTTATCATATTGACATTTATCATTTTCACTTATATCATTTGGAAATGTATCATCTTGAATTATATCAATTTGAGTTAAATAATTTATCATTTTTATTTATATCATTTGTACATGTATCATTTTGACTTATGTCAATTGTTGGACATGTATCATTTTGACATGTTATTGATCTACTGGCATATTTTACTTTCACTTATTTTAGTTATATATGATGATGATCTTATCAGTATTGACTTGTAAATTTATATATATTAAAAGTAGTTGATAATTTTTGGATGGATATTTATTACGTATGTTGTCAAATAAAATTAAATTATAGATATTTGACTCACTTGTTTTAATTATAGATGATTATCATGTTATAATAATTATTTTGTTATTTAATCATGAGTTAAATAATTAAATTACTTACTCTATAATCATATGAGTTATTTAAGAGGCATCATATAATTTAACTAATTAAATTGAAATAAAATATATTAAATTCATAAAAGGAAGCAAAACAAGAATCATTTTTAGAAGCAAAACAAGAAGCATTTTTAGAAGCAAAAAAGGAAAACCCGCTCAGCTGTTAACAAATAATCCGGCTATTCGAAAAAGGCAATATTCCGGCTCACGTATTCAATCGGCTCATCAGCTCATCATCTGGAAAAACAGGGCTCGACAAACAAACTCTTTCATCGACAGTCATCAAAAACTCATCAGGCATCAGCTCAAACTCCGCTCGCTCGAAGTCCGGAATTCTCGCTCGAGATTAAATAATTGAATATCAATAAACTCGAAGATCATCAGCATCACGTCGACTCGTCGATAAATTAAGTCGATCCGCCAGCTCAAAAATCATAAAGTCGCTTTTTCGTCGACTCGCTCAGCATCGTCGACAAAACTGAAAACAACAATGAAGCAAAATCAGTAAACTTGGAAACAATACGGAGAAACAAATCGAAGCTCATGGAAAAATCTGGAAACAAAGTGGAAAAGAAAACTAGAAATGAAACTGGAAACAAAACTAGAAGCAACATGAACAAAAGTGGAGGAAATAAATGGGAAACAAACCTAAACATAACAAAACAAACCTAGAGAGAAAAAATAAAGAGAATGACTAGGAGAAAACTAGATGCAAAAATAGAACAACACTCAGGAAACAAAAGTGGGGAAATAAAACATGAAGCAAACCAGGGAAACAAAATTGGAAACAAAACTAGAACAAAACTAAAACAAGAAATCGAGATGAGACATGGAAGAAAAATTGGACAAACAAATTGGGCACCAATTTACAGGTGCTATTACAGTTAATTTTGGCTATATCAATGCTAAGGAGATTCTATTGTTAGCATAAAATTCTACGAGAGTGTAACATCAAACCTAACATTGGGTAATGTAACGATGGCACAAAATAAGCGATAGAGGCTCAGAAACTAATTTTATAGCACATTACTCATCAAATGACTCAAAATGATGTACTAAAATACACTAAAATCTATAGCACAAAGTTGAAGCTAATTGCCTATTGTGATTTTGTATTTCATCATGTCTAAGGCATAACACATTCATACATGTTGTTGAGCTAATATAGTTAATGTAGTATTGAAGATCTACTTACAAGCATGGTTTCACATCTAAGATCTACATTCTTCATGGCCACTACATGTTAGATTGCAAATTTATACTCCAAGATAACATCCAAGATTTATAGGTTGAAGATCAAGTGGAGAAGAAGATTGAAGCAAAATTTTCAAAGTTGTCAAGTTGTAAGATTGATCTTCATAGTGCAAGAACAAAAAATTGAAGCTACAGAATTTGTTACAAGTTTTTGGGAGCTGACAATCAAAAATTTAAGAGTGCATAAATCAAGGAAAATAACCTAGATCTTAGTTTTATAAACCCTAATAGGGACCCATTCACCACTAAAGGAAAATGAGTCCTTTATGCCCTAAAAATAGGCTTCTTGCAACAAGGTACACATCATTTTATACTCTTAAAACTCCCCTCATAATTTCTATAACACTTAGGGTTAGTTTTTTATTGTTATTGGCATCTTATCACACACATAATTGCATGTTTTATGGTGAAAATTTTAGTGGCTTATCATCTTGATTAATTCATTTTGATAAACCCTACTTTTTCCACCCTAAACATCTTCTAATCCATGTAAGAGGGTTCTAGATACTCAAAGAATTGACCAATCAAAAGAATCATTTATAAATATTAAAAAAAAAATACTATAATACAAAAGAAGAATAAAATTACAATAATTATAAGCAATAAATTTATTCTATAAATCTCTTCCCTTCTATAATATTTTTTCCAATTAATAAAAAAATTCTATTCAACACTGCAATTATGATCATTTATATTAATTTCAAAGATAATTTCCATCATATATGTGACATATCTATCTAAACATATCCATCAATATGAATATAAAGCCATTTTAAAGGTAAATAGTGTCCTTATTTGATATGCATATCGTATTACCAAATATGCAAAATCCCCTTATAGGATATCCACATTTCCATTATAATGTATTTCTGTCAGCCATTTTATAAAAGGCTTTTAATAATACATCTTTTCACCGATTGATTTG
Organism: Sequoia sempervirens; assembly: GCA_007258455.2. Lineage (NCBI taxonomy): Eukaryota > Viridiplantae > Streptophyta > Pinopsida > Cupressales > Cupressaceae > Sequoia > Sequoia sempervirens. The sequence continues at coordinate 20,567 of VDFB02142014.1, forward strand.
TCATTCCATGTGCCTGTCTTTGCATCCACATTTTGCATGCATATCTAGCAGGGTAGTTGCAACTACTAGATCTAGCAAAAGATCACAATATTTTATGCTAGAAAATTACTTGAAAGTTTCAAAAGCCTTTTTAATAAGGGGATTTTGTGCATACCAGGGGGAGGGGGTGTCGATTTGGAACAAACTAGAAAAAAAAAGAAAGGTTGCAGTCTTTTCCTTTACACTGGTCAATTGCATCACTGGGGAGTTTTGAAGCCTCGTCAATAAAAATACATTTCACAACACCACTTTGAATCGATCTATCAAATAATTTGTGCAATTTGTCAATGCTTCCACTTTTTGCATATGCACCTAACTTGGAGAACGCTTGGACGATTTTGGTGGTTGAATGTCTATCAAACGCATTTTCCTGTAAGTTTCTAACCTGTTCTGTATATATCCATTTCTTCATTTCCTGCTACCATTTCCATGGGGTTGTAAGTCAAGTTTTTGATAACATTTGATCTGGAAATTGGTAGTAAAATTGTTATTCTTTTTATTTTATACATATTCATTTTGACTAGTAATGAGGTATTGCATTAATCTTTTAGTTTGGGAAGGCTTTTGGAAATTCTAGTTGAACATGTAAATTATCTTACAAACTCTTCCCCCTTGGTATTGACCTTTCACTTCTCTAATTTAGCAAGTTGCAGCCTAAAAAATAAGGTTTCAAAGATGGTTTTAGAGTATGTTTGTTAAAATGAAAATTATTGTCAAGATCCTAATAATGAACACATTTAGGTTTTAACATTACAACATCCTTTGCTCTACATAGTTAAGTATATATAAACATAATTAATATATAATATATTTTTACATAACCATACTCTAAAACATCATGCAAATCATTGGATTTTATATGAATGCTATGATGTATGTCCATAACATATTTAAAGCTCCCATTTTGGCATAGCTTGAAAGGGTACTAGCAAAGATTATGGAATTTAGCTTTGCACTTGCCACTTGCATTTTCCTAGAAGTTTCCAATTCTGTTTATACATTTTTTGTATTGGATAAAAATAATTTTACATGGAATTATAGAAAAAACACTGCCCAACAACATAACGTAATAGAACAACAATATCATGGTTTTGTCACACATCACATACATTCAAAATTTATAAGCTTATTTGTGGCTTTCCCTTTTAAAAAGAAGAAGTCAACTTTAACCTTCATGTTTGCAGCTTCAAACATGGAAAAGGATATCACATAATCATGGTGTAGTAATTCCATTTATCTTCAACACAACCACTTATTTGTCAAACGTTAAGTCCTTCTATTGCATGAAATCCATACTATATGCCTTCAATAATATTCATTTCGAGTGTGAGGAAATCTATCTATGCATTGGGAAAATCGTTAGACTATTATCCTAATGTTCACCATGCATTTATTTACTAAAATCCAAAAGAAATAACAAGGTTTGCAACTTTAGGGAAAATATAAACTAGCAATTGCATGCATAGGCATGCAATGATCAGTCGATAGGGGTCCACTGCAAATGGCTATTCAATAGGAAGGAAGGAAGAAACTTATTTTCATAATGCAATGTGAAATATAAATACTAAGCAATATTTGAAATTGTTTGAATGAGTAAAAAATGTGAGGTTAGTTTATAATAGGAGGTAAGTCTTATGATTTTGGATTTTATCAAGGATAAAATTGGTGGAGTACATCATAATGAACATAGATGTTGGAAGATCAATTTATATATTCTTATGGATAATTAAATGGATAGATAAATTAAAGCAAAGCTATGTGTGCATGAAAAGATATGAATTTGAATCACCTAATTTGAAGAAGAAGATTCAGCAGTACAAAGCCCAAAACAAAAATAGAGAGTTGCCTTCAAAGATTGACACATATAAACTAACAGAGGCATCACAACCAAAAACCATAAAAAAACAATAGAAACAATCTATGTAACACTTTGTCAATGCTTACACTTTTTGCATATGCGCCTAACTTGGAGAACACTTGGATGATTTTGGTGGTTGAACGTCTGTCAAACACATTTTCCTGTAAGTTTCTAATCTGTTATGTATATATCCATTTCTTCATTTCCTGCTACCATTTCCATGGGGTTGTAAGTCAAGTTTGTGATAACATTTGATCTGGAAATTGGTAGTAAAATTGTTATTCTTTTTATTTTATACATATTCATTTTGACTAGTAACGAGGTATTGCATTAATCTTTTAGTTTGGGAAGGTTTTTGGAAATTCTAGTTGAACATGTAAATGCTCTTACAAACTCTTCCCCCCTAGTATTGACCTTTCACTTCTCCAATTTGGCAAGATGAAACCTAAAAAACAAGGTTTCCAAGATGGTTTTAGAGTATGCTTGTTAAAATGAAAATTACTGTCAAGATCCTAATAATGAGCACATTTAGGTTTTAACATTACGACATCCTTTACCCTACATAGTTAAATATATATAAACATAATTAATATATAATATATTTTATATAACCATACTCTAAAACATCATGCAAATCACTGGCTTTTATATGAATGATATGATGTATGTCCATAACCTATTCAAAGCTCCCATTTTGGCATAGGCTGAAAGGGTACTGGCAAAGATTATGGAATTTAGCTTACTTACACTTGTCACTTGCATTTTCCCAAAAGTTTCCAATTCTATTTATCATTTTTTTGTACTGGATAAAAATAATTTTACATGGAATT
>VDFB02142016.1:0-57645 GCA_007258455.2 Sequoia sempervirens
GCACCACTTTGCAACTTTAATTCCTTGAAGATTGCAATGGCTTTGCATAGTTGGCTCGATTCTTGCATGGCGAAACAAAGTTTGGTTTCGTTTCACCAAGTCAATACTGTCTCTTGAATTCTTAGGAAGTAGATTAGAACTTGTGACCCCTTATCTTTTTTTTCAGTTTGTTTGATTCATCCAAGTTATTAATCTTTATCTTGTTCTTATTAGATATAGTCCTCCTTTAATATATTTTATACTGACTCCAATTGAAGTAGATTATTATATTGTATGAAGTAGAGATTCATTTTCATGCCACATTGTACTATACCATATATGCTGCATTTTGAATAATTTTTTAGTCAAATCACTGTGAAGGTTTTCTTATTACACCTATTTTCTTGAATCTCATAAGCTAGCTTGGTTACAGTTTGTGTGTGAGTGACTAATTTGTGTGCTCTTGAGTTCTTGTGATTTTGTTTTTGCATGGGTTAATTAATTTAATTTGAAAGTCTAGGTATATGTTAGTGTATATATAAAGATGATTCCATTATATGTGTGACATGCCTTTGTCATTGTGTTGGAATGTTTCAACATGTTGTGTTTTGCTTGGAAGTGAAAGAAAAAATTATTTGTAGCATTGGTATTCATGTTTCCAACCTGCTAAAGTATCTTCAAAGATAAAGTTCTACTCTTTGTTTATTTTAATTTTCGTACTTGCACATTTCATAGTTTTCTAGTATGTCACTTCTATCTGATCTTGTCATAGTGACTTATCAATCCACTGAGAAGAATTCCAGGGTAGATATAGTAGAAATATAGGATTGAACAAAAGATGACAATGAGAAAAAGTTACCTAAAATTCAGTTGGCATTCATTTGTAGTATCAAAGCATACATAAAAGGGTGCCTAGGTCTATGCTTTATCAACGTTAAGTGGCAGAAGGAGAGGTTTGTTATAGAGCATCAGCCAAAACATGCACCTAACTGGAAGGTGAGTTAGCGACATGAGGCTTTTGAAAGTGTGCCTAGCAGTCATGAAGCAGTGAGCAACAGGTAAAAATGGTGCCTGGGAGGATCTAAAATGATGTTTTGAGTGGCATGATGGATGAGAATAGGCACCTAGACTCATGCAAGACTAACTGAAATTGGTGCCTAGCATTTATTTGACTAAGCTAAAAGGCAGTACATCAAGGATAGGTGCTTGGAGTGGATGTTTATGCAATGTGAAGCAATGGTTTGAGTTTGAAAGATGTGTAATGCAATGTAATCAATAATATGAATAAATTTTAATTATTAGTTATGTGTGAAGTAATTATGCATAATTGTTTAGGTTGACTTTGTAAAACTATATTGTAATTGAAATTTTTTCATCTATCGCATTTGACTTATGCAATGTGAGGTAATGCTTTGAGTTTGAAAGATGTGCAATGCAATGTAATCAGCAATATGAATAAACTACATAATATAACCATTCTTTTTATGCTATTGTACATCAAGATATTTAACCATTGCTCACTTGATTAAAATTTCAAAGAGTTTAATTATGCACATGAGGAGGCAATTAAATTTTGATTGTCAACTTCTATATATTAAATTATCCAATAATCAAGTGTATGTCCATATACAAAAATGGCATCAATGCCAACTCAAACAAAATTTTACAATATGTGGCATATGCCATCTCTAGTATCTATTCAATATTTACATGCCAAAATGTCTATCTCATTCTAAACTACTGGTGGATCATCAAAATGGAGCCTCTTTGAAGCACTCATTGCCTCTGAAGGTAGCTGCACAAGAAAAAGTCAAACCACAATTGAGATTAGTTATACTATATAATTTAAAATCGAATAATTAACATCAAAATAAATATATATTAAATTATAATTGAACTCTAAAATTGTAATCTTGATTACCTGAAATATCCATCTCTCTTCAAAGGGTCAGAGTTCTAGAATATGCCCCTCTCAAAGAACCAACCAAACCATCTTTTGTAATTTCAATCTATATAGGTGAACAAAAACATAAAAGTGATCCAAGTTAGCATACAATTGTCAGTAATAGGAACATATAAATACCAAACACAAAATAAAATGAACACATACTTCTTTAGGTTGATCTTTTTCTTTATCTCCTTTAGGTGTTTCGACACCTCCTCCTTGAGGTGCTTCAACACCTACTCCTTCAAGTGTTCCAATATGTATTGCTTTGGGCGTTGTGTCACTTATTAACAAGGATGTATAGCTCACAACTCCCTGCACATAAAAATGACAAGTACATATGAAACTACCAATCTATGTCAATATATGTATAATCAATATAAGATCTTAAAATTCTTAATTCAATCAAATTTGAGTTCAATTACCTTGCCCTTATCCAACATTACACTTCCATAATTGGACAAGGCACCTCTCTCATAAGGTATTTCCTAAGAGGAAAATAAGATAAACATATAAGTTATTATATAATTTCATTTTAATGACAATTCAAAGGACAAGAAAGTATATAATAAATAAATGTAAATGAGTGAGTGCAAAAATATATACTGTGTGCATGTCGAGGCCAAATGAAATGGCCCTCAAGGGTGCTATCCGTCACATTTTTCAGCTCCTCCTCGGACATCAACTGTTAAATAGACCATGTAAATAAATATTAGTACATTATACTATCTCTTATTAATATTCATTTAAAAACAAATGCAAGTATGAATTCACAACTTAAATTTTACCTGTGTCACTATTCCAATGTCCCCTTCTCTAGCAGGAGAGGACTCTGTACAGTGTGTGCTCCACTCCCCTGCGTCTGATCTATAATGTCCACATCATGGAAGTCATAATCGAAGTGTCTAGGGGATGCTCGACAGGCTCTACAAGAGGACCCAAGCATATTTGGTGGCACATGGAGCAAGTATGTGGTACAAAAATATGTGGACCTGATGAGGATGATGCAGCAGCACTCGAGCCATCACCAACATCACCAGAATGTGGCTGAGCTACTATAGAAGCATGCAAAACCAAAAGACCACTCAAAGAGTGAATAGCGTGGATAGTCTGTGTGGCCGCATCCTGCATAATATCTAGATGGTATACTGGAGGTGGCAGAGGAAGGCGAGGGAGGGGAACATGTGGGTGGGGTATTACTCTAACTGCCCCTGCTCTATCCTGGGGCATACCTCCACCAACGCCCTGGAAGGGTCTAATGTCAAAGTAATTGACATGATGCCCTAACACAAACTCAGCATATAATTTTTTTATAAAGTAAAATGGTATATCCAAATTGTTGTTCGGTGGTTTCAAAAAAACCATACACCAATGATCCTAAAAGTTTTCTACAATGTCTCTATGAGTGCACCATTTTATAGAAATTTTTGTTTTATTAACATTAACTGGCAAACCAGTGTGGGGGTTAACAAATGAAGAGGCTATTTGGGCTTTGGTTATTCCAAGATCTTTCACATCATCATAGGACAATCCACATGCATAATATTCTCTCATGTCTTCTTGCCATGAATGAAAGGCATTATGTTGCAAGGAGAGGGTTTCTATATTTTTAATTATTTCTTTCATTGTGTTTGACATTGAAGATAATTGAGGGACTCTCATATAAACTTCAGAAATGCCCCTTAATTGTTGCAATTTTTTAGAAATTAATTCTTGAATTGATGGCTGTGGAGGTGGTGGAGGTGGTGGAATTGGTGCATTTTCATTGTTAGCAACCATAATGCCTGATCAAATATAAAAACAAATCAATCTAATTAAAATTAAACAATATAAATGAAAATATTATAAAAATACCCTAGTTTTTTTTTAAAATCCAACAAAACCCTAGTTTTTAACAAAAATCTATAAAATTTTCTAATTTTTAATCCAAATACATAAAAAACACTATTTTTAAGTCAAAATCCATTGCAAACATTCAATTTTATCAAATCCATGCTAAACTCAAAATTTTCATAAAAAATCTATCAAAACCACCCAACTATTTAGGTCCAACCTTTATTGGGAGAGTTATCAAACCAATTATAGGGAAGCCATAACCATCATGAGCTTTTAATCATGCTTTTGATTGTTCATAATCATTTGCATAAAGTTCATGTACAGACAATAACTCTAATTTGATCATATTCACTATGTACATGGGATCAATGAGTATTCCCCTTTTTGGGTTTCTGCAAACTTGATATAAAGAAGACCATCGAGTGTAGTTATAGAAGAATCAATATATGTAAAAGAAATGTCAAACAAAATATTGGATTTTCCTTTATGATTTTGAATATTAATAATGTTTATAAAGACGGAAAAATCATTATCATCTTCTTCATTATCATTGTATTGAACAAAGTTTGTTGAATGAATTAGCAATGGGCTTGTAAATATTTGTAAGTATTGATTAGGTGAAAAAACCAATTTATTTCCTTTGTCATTAATAGGTCATCCAACTGGATTTGATTAGAATGAGGTCTTGCACTTGGTTATAAATATGCTTACATCTTTCCATATCATGTCGAGGTGTACGATGATATTGAAAAAATGTTTTTGCATTAAAGTTTGGTGGTAAAGGTTTAATTGTTTGAATATGACTAATTGGAGGAAGTTGAATCATATTCTTGTTTAACAATTGCAACATGATCACATGGAGAGAATCAAACAACTATGAAAATTTCCTATCTCATGGCCTAAATTTATATCTAGAGTTATGTTTATAGTAGTTACTTCTGTCTCAATATTATTGGCAATTTGACATGAATGTTTATCAAGTAATGAATTTTTTGTTTTTCTTTTTAAATGATTGATAGTTGTTTTGAGGCATGACTTATATGATTGACCAATAGGAGCCTATGAAGGGGTACCTTCATACCAACTAATCGATATTCGATAATCATGAAGGGTTATACAAAAACGTGTTAAGGATGGATATTTCATTAGCAATTTCTTATCTTGAATATTAGGTTGTAAGTTACCTATAAACACCCTTTGAATGTCAACATATTGAAGACTATAGGAGAATTTCAAATAAAGGATTAGTATCATTTCATAAAGTTTTTATTTTCTCTTTAGGTCCTTGATTACAATGAACTAAATTTGTTAATGTAACTTGAGGACTGATGTTCACTTGAAAGTGTTGGAGGAAATCACTAATGAGTTGTGTAAAGGAGGTAATTGATTGTTTGACATGAACAAAACCAATCCAAGGCCATATCTTTCAATGATCTAGAAAAGAGTTTCACTATGAGTGAATCTTCAAAAATAAAGTCTCTACACAAGGTAGTAAAAACTAACAAATGGTTATTAGGATATTTTTACCATTGTACTTTCCAAAGCGAGGTATTTCAATGTTTTTAGTATAGGTGTATTTAAAATAGTGAACATTAATGAACTATGTGTAAGGTATTTTGGATGTTTACTATTGGTTTGATTTTGGTTTAAGTTTGAAATTTGTTGTTGTAATAATGTCATGCTTTAAAAAAGTTGATTTATCACAAAATGTTGTGAGAGTTTTTCAAGTATGGAGGAATGGTGGGATATTATATTTCATGTTTAGGAGGGGTGATGAATATGGAGGTGTTATAGGTGAAGGGACAAAACTATTATAATTTCCACTAGAAATTCCTAAGCTTGAGTTTAAACCATTGTTATATTCCATCATTGATGCTATGACTGGAGGTGTAAAGTTGGGAATAGAAGGCATTATTGTGGGAGAGGAAACTTATTTTCCAAAAGGATTTTGAGCATTAGTCAAAAATTTCGTGAAACTAGCTACCGAAGGAATATTAGAATCTACTATATTAGCTAGGCTACGTAACACTTCTATCCCTTCCTAATCATTTACCAACTTCCCAATGCTATCCAAAAGAGGGATTGCTTCTCCATCCAAAGGTTCAATGCTTAAGAATTGTTGAATTCATTGTAGGTCTTTATCCAATTATTCTAGATTATCATTGGGGACCTTAGAAATAACATATGCCAAGTCCACATAAATGTTAGGTTACAAAAAAGACATGGGTAATGTAGGACTAGGGAGGGAATATAAGATGGATTGGGTAGACATAATACGTTGAGTGAAAGAGTTATAAGAATCAAGCTCAACATTGGCTATGATTGCAACATAGGAAGCCATAAGTCTACAACTACATCTCACGTGGGTATTAGTGAAGTGACACAAGGTCATGAAGCTCATAAATTTTCTACAAGATTCAAAACAATTTAATGCTCATACAATGAAGGGAAAACACAAAATAGTCACAAAAACTAAAATAATTTGCACACACAAAACCCAAAACAACATAAGAATCATAGAGATAGAACTATGATCCAAATCTTTGTCAAAACTGATTGGATAGGGAATTGGCACCCTAGACTGATGAGGTTGATTTTTGTTAAATTTAAAATCTAAAAATGAGATATAGTATCTGAGGATCCTAATTGAAGATGTTTAGGTCTGCCAATAGGAATAATTTTAGAAATGCACAAAATTTTAATTTTATATACATGCAGCCATAATGCCTGATTAAATATAAAAACAAATCAATCTAATTAAAATCAGACAATATAAATGAAAATAGTATAAAAATACCCTAGTTTTTAAAAAAAATCCAACAAAAACCCTAGTTTCTAACAAAAATCTATAAAATTCTATAATTTTTAATCCAAATACATAAAAAACACTATTTTTAAGTGAAAATCCATTACAAACATTCAATTTTCATCAACATCCATTGCAAACATTCAATTTTCATCAAAATCCATGCTAAACTCAAATTTTTCATAAAAAATCTATCAAAAAACCCTATTTTTAAAAAAATCAACTAAAATTAAACAAATCTAATTGAAAATTTGATTAGAGCAAATAAAAAATCAAGAATCTAACCTTTTGCAGATGGATTTGAAATCGGATATTTGATTTGCGGAATCAACTTTCCACTGTGTGCCCGCCACGGTTAAGTCGAATGAAAATGAGTTTTAGTCGGCCCGAAATAGATATATATATATATGTCTATAAAATCAGATATCCAATCCAAATCGGATATCCAATTTTCAAATCTAGGTTTGGGCTTTGCTTCGGTAGTCACCCGAGCCACATAAAGTCAACTCAGCATTTTCGCGTTTTTGAGTCATAGAAACACGTATTTTTTTTTCCATTGCCACTTTTTGGCATACCATGATCCTGCACATGCCCTTGACATTTTGTTATTTCTTACATGCACTCCCAACATCTTCAAATGAAAAGACCTAAAAGATTTCCAATTCTTCGGTATCACCTCTACAAGCCCATCAATCAGAAAAAAAACACATGTATCCATCTCTTGAGAAACCTTCCCTTCCTTCAACACACATATAGTCCCTTAAAGGTAAACCAAAGCATAGTTGAAAGATAGCTCAATTAGCTTCCTCCATTGCTTGTGACTCAAATCCACTATCATATAGGATTCTTATTCTTCTTTAAAAAGGTCTCCCCAAAATGCGTAGGCAATAATGCAATCATAGATCAATCATCCATCAACATATCATAAAACCCACAAAGCTTCCTCTTTGCGTCAAAGGGAATATTATCAGTCTTAAGCTTTGAATACTTGAATACCTTTAAAATGGGTAAGATTTCATCTTCATATTAATATATATGTATGTATACATATATACATACATATATATGTGTGTGTGTATGTATGTATGTCTCTATACATATGTATATGAATTTGTCCATTATTTATGAATATATGAAGTTCCAATTGGTAACTAAACACAAAATAATACATCTTATATTTTTATTACCCTTCATATGTATTCATACATACTATTGATCATCAAAGCTTATGCCTCTCTGACAGCCTTATGGGAAATTCAGGGAGTGACGGACCAATCTGTGCCTCACTGAATACCTCTGGGATTTTTATAGAAAATTGGCTCTTCTTTGAGTTTGGAGAAAAAGGTAGAATGAAATGTAAACATAAAATATGAAAATGGCAATGCACCAAAGCTTTTACAACATTTCAAACCCAATTCTTTTCTATGAATGATATATTAGGCACAGAATGCCACAATCCTTCATTGTTGGGAAGAGAACGAGCAACAAAGGCTAAGTACAAGCACAATATAGTCTTTCAAATCTCCCTGTGGGAAGTGCTCATTAAGGTTTGATCAAGCATAAAAGTTCCAAAAGTTAATAGAAAAACCTTTAGAAATTGCATAAACCCTTCCTTTTTTTACAGCATAATATGAAAAATCAACCCTTCAAGAAAATGGAGAAGTTCAATAGACATAATCCAATTTTTGCAAGTTATTATTATATCATATAAGCCTACAACATGGAAACCAACTAATCAAACTATTGTATTAAGCTTAACAAAGTGTTTATTCTGGATGAAACATAAAGAAGGAACCTAACAAAGTAAATAACATGCACAGTTTCAAATATTTCTTCCAAATAGATCGTACTTAAATATCAAGTGAACTTAAGAAAAAAGGTCAGATGCCAACCCAATAATAGTTTGAGTTAAAACAATATAACATGCCAAAGAAAATTAGTGTTTAGCCAACTTTAAACTTCTGAAATTACTTCTATAACTAAAGAAAACTAAAAGAATTTCTTCCAAAAAAGGGGACAACTTATTTTCGTTGTCGCCTCCTATTTATAGCTGAAAACACCATTGACATTCAAGAAGTAAATACTACTAGATTCCAGCATCTAATGGCTCGCAATCCAATTGTAGATCTTTGATTAGACCATGGCAATCCTTGTTCATTAATTCCCAAGTGCTTCATTTATGTCATTTAGATATTTAGCAAAGATTTCCATCTAAAAAAAATTGGATCCTAGAAAACAACCTGGCAGAATCTGATTTGACCAATCACATAGATTGATGGTGCTGCCTCAAAGGTTCCAACCTGAAAACAAGAAAGACCCAGCATGCTCCGACAGACTCCCAAAAGAGATCGCTCCTTAAAAGTGCAACTTTCCCAAAGTGAAGTGATGATCTGTCAAGTGGGCGGGGAATCTTAGATTTATGAAAATAGACTTAGATAAAATCCCCACCAAGTTGACACATGCCCTAGCTTTCTCCCGAAAGGAAGATGATAGACAAAAGTCGCACAGCCACCACATGGTGAATTGTGTGCCTTTCAGAACAACTTTTACTTTAAGCGCAAATACATCTTGAAGCAAAAAAGTATAAAAGCTAAAAAATAAAAGAAGATTAAGAAAAAAAATTCACACATACAAATATGTATGTATGTATCTATACATGCATACATACATATATATCTATATATATATATACATTTATGTATGCATGTATGTATCTATACATACATATCCATATACTATCATTTTACCCCCCAAAAAGTGTGGGAAATAATCTGCCATCAGACCTGACATGACTATTAATTGGAGTGAATGTTTAGTGTTGTCTAGTGTTAAGGCTTGGAAAATAACGTGTAGGTGTGGATTATTATGACCACTAACCTAAACCTCCAACGTTAACATGTGAATTTGACCCATTCACTTTTCAATGTATATGAATAATAAAATTATTATAATTGCACCCTAATATTGACACAATTAGGATTTTTTTTAGATATTAATTGGTGGTTATAGCAAAAGGCTATTGGGTCTTTTATGATTCGTGAAGTATATGTATGTATGTTTATGTTCCCTTGTATATGTATTTATATGTTTCTATGAATGTATGCATGTTTGTTTATGTCTCTTTGTATATGAATATGTTTACTAATGTCACTTAGTCTAAAGTTTGGGCTGGCGGTTGAACACATAAGAATACAAATTAATATTGTATTACTCTTCATGAGTTAATGGTGTGTGAAGTTAGCTATTAACACTATTTTGTATATGAACATGCAAAAAAAATTAATTATATAAGGCTCCCCTAATAAACATCAAATCAAATATAATGCAAAATTCACTCATTTAAACATAAAAAACCTACATAAATGGAAACTACAAATTCAAATGATCAGATAATCTCCAAACAAATTCAAATTTGAAAAACAACCAAATTGAATGCATTGAATTGTCATATTCGAATTACTAAATAAGAGGGAAAGTAGAACCAACGACATTCACAATTATTCTCCTCTGCTAATATCCTCTCCAGACTACATATCATTGATTTGCATCCTTTGCACATTCCTCATATATCCAAGGGTGATGAGAATTTTTGAATATAACTTGAATATATCCTGGTATACAATGACATCTATATATATATGTGTGTGTGTGTGTTTGTGTGTGTGTGTGTATACATATATATATATATATATATATATATATATATATATATATATATATATATATATATATATATATATATATATATATATATATATATATATATATATATATATATATATATATATATATATATATATATATGTATATATATATATGTATATACATGTATATATATGTATATACATGTATATACATATATATGTATATATATGTATATACATACATATATATACATATATATGTGTGTGTGTGTGTACACACACACACACACACACACACACACATATATAGTATTCATAAATCAACATACACACACATATATCTTTTCATATATATGTGTGTGTGTGTTTGTCTGTTGATTTACATATATATGTTTTTCATCTAGAAATATTAAGATGTTGAACTTATTTAATTATGCGTTGTTGTACATGCATTATTGCAAAGGTCCTTTGATGTTTACTCGTTATTATCCTTGGTTGTAAATTTTTTCTTGTAGGCACAAGAGAACAACAAGAGGCAGTACGACAATGTTCATTACAGGCAATTCAATCAATGTGTTTGTTAACACACCACATAATTTGGGATATTTTATTCATATGGCTCTAACATTCAATTTAATAATGCACTAGTTCCTTTAGTAAGTAATATGCCATTTTAGTTCTTTTATTAACTATTGTTCATGTATGTTTATTCAATTATATATTTTTGTTGTGGCAGTCATTTGAAATGGATGGGAGATTTGTAGAGTAGGTCAAATTGTAAGCTAACATTTCAGGTAAAGTATTTCAAGACTTTACCTTGGAAATTAACTTGTAGACATTGTTTTCTTTTATAATGTTCATTATTCTTATTTATTTTACACTTAAATTTACAAATACACATACATATACATTTATTATTTTCATTTATTACTTTTGTAATTTAATAGTTTGATCAATTTCATATTATATGTGTTGAAGAATTTAGAATTTCAATTACATTAATTTATGGATATGTTGTGTCTATAACACTACGAAACCATATGCTCTTTACATTCACACTTGTATTTACAAATACACTTTTATATACATACATATAAATTTCTTTATTGATATGTTGTATTTATTGTTCTAGGAGAGCATCTAGTCATTGCATTTACATTTATATTTTTAAATACATATACATACATACACATGTTGAACATCCAAAATACTAAGAGGGGGGTGAATCAGTATTCCATAAAACCATTCACACAAAATCCATCTAAATAACATTACAATTCTAAATGAAACAATAAGAGAAGACATTATATCAAGACAATGTATCAACACACATGAACACTAGTATTTTGTATGTGGAAAGCCCAAAATGGGAAAAACCACAATGAGGATTAGCTCACAATATAATATATCCAGATATAGAATATTACAATGGCTCACTGCCAAGACTCGCTATCCTTAAAGGGCTCACAACTTGAGTACAAAATGATATGGCTCATTGCCAAAAGTATGAATTGATAAAGGATGCACCTTCCTTGTGTTTGAGTTCAGTTCTAATGAAGCACAATACATAAATAACACACCTATCTACTCATCTTATACAATTTTGCACACTCTCTTCTATGTCTTCATGTATCTTTTACTTGCTTCCTTTTCTCTTCACACTCTCACACTCTCTTCCTTAAAGGATGTCATATATATATATATATATATCCATGTTCACTAATTAGGTCGCCCTAATTAGAGAAACCTTATTTCAAATCAAAACTAACTTTGTCAACACTATCCTTAAAACACATTCATCTTCGTATATAAATAGTCGACATGGACCTAAGATAGATCCCTTTATCATTCGTAGCACATCTCAATATTAATATATAATTAGGTTGGCCAGAGTTAGACCAAAACTCAAAACATATATGCAATCCATCAAACATGTAACACAAAAACTTGTTAACACATTGAATTCTCCTTTAGACAACATCAAACTAATTATCTTCAACATTGCATGGTATGATGATCAAATATGAGAAAATACAAAATCTCCCATATCAATGTACTACATGAAAACTCACTGTAGTCTATAGATCAAAATATTATCATTCATATCTTCCAAATGCCTTCACATATCATCATGAGACTCCAATGTATAATGCATCTTGTAGTCTCAAACCTATATACAAATTCCTATAGTTATATCTTCTTTTGAGATAGAATCCGGACCAAAAAATCAATGTATAGAGCTAGTGTATAGGTATGCAACTATTTCCCAAACATCTAGTAACTGTACCTTTCCAACCATACAACCTAGTCAGCTGAAGCCATTCCAATGGATGCAGGAGATGTCAAGATAGAACATATTATCAACTTCTGAGAAGATCTTACAAAAATAGGATAATCCAGATCAACAAACTTCCATTACCAAAGTAGTTGAATACTGAAAAACATCAAAATTTCATTGTCTGTTGACATCAATGACAACCTCTCAATTTCCAACAACACATATATGTATGTATGCATATCATCAATATTCAGTGTTCAAATGTATTATTTTATGTCGTTATTGCCAATTGAAACTTCAAACATTCAAACAGTGAACATATTTACATGTATGGATACATACTTATATATATATATATACATACTTATATATATATATACATACTTATATATATATATATATATATATATATATATATATATATATATATATATATATATATATATATATATATATATATATATATATATATATATGAAGAGTACCTCCAAAACGAAGATGTATTCTAATGTATTCAGTTGGAAACCCAAACCTGAATTAAGCATTATCTTGAACCCCTAATATTGAGGTAATATACTGAGTTTCATTTTGGTTGTTTAATAAACCCTAGTATACATGCACATTATGAAGCATTTATCTAAAGGGAATCCTTGAGGATGATAGTTTAGATGAACCATGTTCTTTGTGGTTGTGTGCTTCTTTATATGGGCCCTTATTAGACATATAGTATGTTTATTCTACAAACATGTATTCGGTAAATTCATAATTTGAATAATAAAAAAATAATAGAATGTGAAGAAGGAAGAAAAAAGGTAAGATACATGATATGGTGGAAACCTCCTATTGGCATCCCAAAACATACCCAAGTCTAATTTTAACACAAGACCATTGAATTTAATATCTTGAATTATTTTTTGGCTCTATATATACCCTACCACCTTTCATAGTAAATTTGTTCAAAGAGCTTAGTGATACCCAAATTGAGAATTTTATTTGATCTAATGAAAGAAGATAGTTTTTATTTCATCTCTTATGGTTCATGTTTCAACTGACTTCCATGTCAACCTTAAGTATTTTTTCTATTCATGTATTCCTATGTTTGCTATCCACATGTTTAATTATGATCTATCTAGAATGACTTGCCTAGCATTCTCATTTAATACTTTGATTCACCCACTTTCAAATTTATTATTTAGAAATTTAATTTTAGTGAGTGTTTCAAACTGTAGATGATAGTGTTTCAAATTTAAAATTAACCATGTCTAATATCCCATGTGCTTCAAGACCCGACTTAATTATAGATTCTAACTCATTGGTTCCACACATCCAAGGATATAAATTTTTTATAGCTAAAGTGGTTTATGGACCCAATCATCCCTATTAATTTTTTTCAAAGTGACACTTTCAAGCTCATTAGTCAAAAACATGTTATATCCACAATATAAATCTTCCAACTAGGCTAGACCCAATGCATTCATGTTTCCTATTCTAGTTAGTTACTTGTTTCTATAGGATAAATCCTTTCATGTTTGGGTGCTTATAAATCCTAGATTATATTTAAAATAGAATAAATTTATATGTGAATCTAATGATTAATTATTTAAAAAAATATTCTAAACAATGTTTAATTAAAAGATTCTAATCTAGCATCTAAATATATAGAATGTATTAATACATTACTTTAACAATATTTGTTGAGGTATCTAACTCATTTGATTTATATGTGGAGATATTGTCAATTCTCATATGGAAAACCTAGATACCTTATGATTGCTAAGGAGGTACTTGAGATTTTAAATAAAGATCGCATCTTGTCATCTTAACTATGTAATTCAAGAAAAATATATAGTGATATACAAAGAATGACCATAATTTTGGATGTGGTCTCTAAAACAAATTTGATATGGTAGGATCCTCTTATGTCAAAACTTAAGGGATATATTATATTTGAACATTTCTTGGCTATTATATCATCTTGTTAGAGATAATCAAATGAATGAATTTCCTTGTAACTATATGCCTCAACATGGAATAGCACCATAATCTAGATAATTTGTATTATTAAAAAATTTATGAGTATCATGTACCTAGAAATATGTGGTCTACTTATATATATTCTAGTGTATCCCGTTAGCAACCCAAACCTAACACATTCATACAAAGTGGACAGACTTGAACTATATTCTTCAGTGTTCAATATAGATGCATACTTATATATACATACATACATATACATATACATGCACATGGGTTATTAAGAAAAAGGTCCAAGCAGACAAATACATTATTTTCTATAGACATGTGGTCAAACCCATGAGATGCCTCATCATTTATTAGACAAAATCATGAAACCATGGATGGTTTACCAGACTGTGAGAGCGCAGTAAAATGGAGAGTATGAAATAATCATTTTACCCCAAAAAACCATGGGAAATAATTCAATTTGGTTGTTGTGTTTCAAATTTGTTTTTTGGGGGAAAAATCTGATCATTTGAATTTGTAGCTACCAATTACATAGGTTTTTTATGGTGAATTGATTGAATTTTGCATTATATTTGGATTTGATGTTTATTGGGGGAGTCTTACACCAGTATTTATTTGTGCAAGTACCTACAGAGAATGAAGTTAATACATGTCGCTGATAGAGAGAGTGTTGAGGAATATGCATTTGACATCCCATAGAGTTGATAGGAATTTGTCATTATGTCATTTGAAGCACTATTAAGTGTGCATATGTATTTATTAATATAATATGTATTGAGGGTGACACCTTTTGCAAGTGGAGGTATTTGTAATAATAAAAGTTTTTTTTATAAATTGTAAATGAGTTTTTTTGTGGGCAACTAGACTTGCATTGTAAATGCAAATGTATGTGTAGTTGACTACTACATTGGTCAACTACACATTGACTTGTAAACATGTATTGATACTTTTGCAACTTTCTATTAGATTAAATAAAGTTTTCTAATGGAAGTTTTCTAATGGATCAAATACGGTAAGTGGGTCCTTTCCCCTATTTAACATCAACGGTAGAGAAATCTGTTAAATCAATTACGGCGCTACCTTTCTCTTTAAAGATTAACCGTTCAAACTCCCTAGCGTTTGAAAGCAATTCGGTTGGAAACAACCAAACTGCTGTATAATCCATTGGATGCTTCGCACGGGGCGCAAACAATGAATTACCAGTGACAAGTGAGTCAAGTTCTTGGTTGGGAACAGTCCATCAAATCGGGTGCATGAATGAGAACCTTGTAAAGAATCAGATGAAATTAATTGATGGCTGGGCTGAGAACTCAGGACGACTTGACTTTGGAAGGTTACAGTTGTACGTTTTGAAGCTGACAAAAATATTTAATGGCCATCGTTGGTAACGAGCGTGCCTCTTGGGTTTAAACTTAGCCAACAAGACCAGATGAACGGTGGAAATTAAAACTGTCCATAGACCCTCCTTTCACCAACTTATTTAATGACCAAGTAGAGACCCCATAATTAAAGAGTCTCAAATACGCAAGAACTTGCAAGCTATGGCAGACCTAGAGATCAATGGAGCGCCAGGGACTAATGGCCGCTTGGGCACTTCAGAGACAAAGTTTTGTCTTCCAGTGGATTCAGAGCACAAGGCAAAGAAACTGAAGCTGAATTCTTAGCAAAGCCCCACATGAGAGCCTTTCACCTCTCATGGCTGTCCTTTTTCACCTGCTTTCTTTCAACATTTGCCGCGGCGCCGCTCATTCCTGTGATACGAGACAATCTGAACTTGACCAAGACGGACATTGGCAATGCAGCGATTGCCTCCGTGTCGGGCTCGATATTCTCAAGGCTTTGCATGGGTGCCGTCTGTGATATTTTTGGTCCTCGCTATGGCTGCGCCTTCCTTATAATGCTCTCCGCGCCTGCTGTTTTTTCTATGGTGGTTGTTAATTCGGCTCTGGGATTCATTCTAGTTAGATTTTTTATCGGTTTTTCCCTTGCCACATTTGTGTCCTGCCAGTTCTGGATGAGCTCCATGTTTAATAGCAAGATTGTGGGTCTTGCCAATGGGGCTGCTGCTGGGTGGGGCAACCTTGGTGGCGGTGCAACTCAGCTTATTATGCCTTTGATTTTTGATATCATACATTAAAATGTTGGGTTTACTCCTTTCACCGCTTGGCGAGTTGCGTTCTTTGTGCCCGGGTGTGTGCATGTACTGATGGGTCTTCTGGTTCTCTCCCTCGGCCAGGACCTGCCTGATGGTAACTATGCTCTTCTCAGTAACTTTGGAGCAAAAGCTAAGGACGACTTTTCCAAGGTTAAGTTTTTTTTTATTCTTTTGTTTTATAAAATAACAGCAATCTTAAGTTGAATTACAGAAATTTGTAAATGGGGTTGCAAGTTAAGTGATTAAGCGTATTTGAACTGGCGTAGTATTGGGATGGGTGACTTTCCAGAAAGGCCCAGTGTTTCATCTCTGTGAGCATCACACTAGATGCAATGAGTGCTTAGTGGACCTTCATTATCATGAGAGATGAGTTCTTGTGAAACACTACTCATGAAACATGGGTCAATGAGTTTGACCCGTAAAACTACACAGTTGAATCTTGATAGCAATATTACAGATATTCTATGTTTTGTATGATTTATTATTGTAGGAGTGTGTTTGACTTTTTGCAATAGTGGAAATTTTAGTGTGCTGAGTTTTTACTAGAAATGGTTTTTTAATGTCAAAATACTAAGTATTAACTTTATTTTCATTGATAAGTAGGAGGTACTTTGGGCTGTGTATCAAGTTATGATATTAATATGAGGATTCAATTGCATAGTTTTTAAGTCAAATTCATTGACTCTATTTTTATGAGTAGTGGTTCTTATGAAGAACCCATCTCTGGTGAAGACAATGATCCACTTAACATTCATTACATTTATGTGATGTTCACAAAGACAAAAGACTCTAAATATTATATATATATATATATATATATTTTCTTTTTAAGATTATAGGTTAGATTTAACAGGCTTCTTAATTAATTTACAGTGCTGCTTCTGAAATCCAGGTAGTATGGCACGCTGTGACTAATTATAGGACATGGGTGTTTGCCATCACATACGGGTACTGCTTCGGCGTGGAGTTAACCATAGACAACATAATTGCAGAATATTTCTACGACAAGTTCGATCTGAAGCTCCACACAGCTGGTATAATAGCTTCTACATTTGGCTTGGCCAACGTAGTATCTCGTCCTTTAGGAGGAATTCTATCCGATATGACCGCTCACAAGTTTGGAATGAGAGGCCGGTTGTGGGTACTTTGGATCCTGCAAACAGCTGGAGGTCTCCTCTGTATTTGGCTGGGCAGAGCAGGAAATCTAAGCCTTTCGATTGCTGTGATGATTCTCTTCTCCATTTTTGTGCAAGCAGCGTGCGGGGCCACATTTGGAATTATACCATTTATCTCTCGCAGGTAAAGGCCCTCTTCTCAGAAGGACTTGCAGAAACAGTACGTTGTGTTCAATGTGTCAATTTTTAGTAGGCGAGCTGGGTTCCACTTAAATGACAGGCACTTGAATACAACATGTGCTTCAGGTTTAAGCAGTACATTTTAAGCTTTAATTTGTTTAGGTGTTCAATTGAAATCAAGCTTATAAGTGGGTGCTATTGAAGACGCAAGTGTAATTTTAAATGAGTCATTTAAACAAATGAAAACTTAGAGAATGTTGTTTAAACTAAACCCAACATGCCTGTTTATTTGTGAAAATTTCAATAAGAATAAGAATGTGGGTTTGTGCAGGTCGTTAGGAATAATCTCTGGGATGACAGGAGGCGGGGGCAGTGTTGGAGCAATGTTGACTCAGCTTCTGTTTTTCACAAGCTCTAAATATACAAAAGAAATGGGAATCAGCTTGATGGGAGTTATGATAGTGTGTTGTACTCTGCCTGTTTGGATGGTGTATTTTCCTCAGTGGGGAGGTATGTTTAGTGGACCTGCCCGTGATAGCAGTGAGGAAAAGTATTATGCCTCTGAATGGTCCCAAAAGGAGAAGGAAATGGGACTTCACACTGCCCCCATGAAATTTTCAGAGAACAGCCGTAGTGAACGTGGGAAAAGACTGGCAGAGTCCCAAGCAACTACCAAACCTGCTTGAAGAAGACCACCTTTATGATGATCAGGGGAATTTTTATGAACTTTCTGTGGAAATTATTGTAGTCTATGTTTGATTTGAAGAATTAATTCCTAAGTTCATTTTAAATGACCCAGAGAAAAAGCATTAGAATCTTCTCTATCCTTGCGGTATGATTACTTTTACTGGGAACAGAATTTAATCGACTCGGTGCTAAATAGAATCATTCTCATTGTTAAATATTGAATTCCAGCTATCAAATACTAGTTTAATGTGATGATTTTGTTGGATTAGGCCGCACTGTTTCGAGTAAATCTACAATTATGCTTATGTCATGATTAGTGGTTCTAATCTGAACCCATTCTTATTGATATAAAGTTTTCTCTATTGATAATTATATGTCACTTTTCTTTATTGATAATTATGAGTCATTAAGTTACAAAGTACAAATGCTTGCTTTAATATAGTTAGTGTTGACAATGACTTTTATTCTGGTTGAAACTGTTGTGAACTTTTTTGATTCTCTATGGTAGTGGCCTCTATCAATTTTATGGATAAGTTCACAATGGTTTCATCATCTTTTCTTTCATCAAATAGATGTCACCATTTATAATTGAGGGAATTTGTTGTAACTACAAATAAACAACATTAATTACTAATGACAATTCTAACCATTGTCATATAGAAATGACACTTAACAACATGTATCAACACTTAACATATTATTGTTCATTTTTTCTTAAGATTGTCCTTTGTTATTTTAGAACTTTGATTTGGGTTACCATTTTATCTACGACATGTCATTGCTCACCATTCCTAGCCAATATCATTAGAGTGTGCTTTTGACACTAAATAACATAATAGATAACATTGTTTTGACTTTGAATTGTTATACAGATGGGTCACTCAACCCTTTTTTAAACAATGTTAAACTGGGTTTTGTGTGAGGGGGAAGGAATCCATCAGGAAAACGATATGAAAGCAAGATCAAATGCAAGATTGAAATCATAAAACTATCTAATTCAAAGCACTTAATCTATCCTATTCCATCACTCATGAAATATGCAAATCTAAGCTATTTGAATGAAATGATATCCTAAGATATTCAAAACTAATTCAAAAAATAAAGGAAGAGATTACCATCCCATGTTGGAGTGTATTTGCATGATGTTGAGTTGTTCATATCACTGCAAAGCCTCCATTGCGTACATACAAAAGCTTGATGAACAATGCTTGGTTGATCAAAAAGGTTGAAGCTCTATCAATGGTGATTGCAACAACACTTCATTGCATAAAGTAAGTTGAAATTTTAATCCATATTTGTGAAGAGAAAGGCTTGTTATATAGGAAAATCAATTTTGAATCAATGGTCAAGATCTCATTGGAGAATATCCAGATCAATGGTCAAAATGAGTTGAAAGGATTTCAACATGAAGAGATTGTACAAAGTTGATTGCACAATTAGGGTGATTGAAGAATAGATTGGCTAGTTAGAATCCTAATTGCTTAGTTAGAAATTGATTGATCAGTCAGGGTTGAGTTAGGAATTAGATGGTTGAGTTAGAAAAATCAAATTGCTTAGTTAGCAATTCATGATTTTCTCAATCAAAAAGTGGATGAGGGATATTAATTAATTAATTAATTCCATTTTGATTTTGATTTTGATTCTTTGATAATTTGAATAGTTTGATTTAATTATTCAAATTTTGGAGGGAAAGTATGATAATTAAATTATTATGATTTAATAATTCAATTAATTTTGAGGAATAAGGTGAATTAGTAACGTAATCAAATAATTGGTGTTATTTGACTAATCAGGACAGAATAAGATAAGATTAGGACTTTATTAAATAAATGTAATTTATTTAATTGGTCAAAATGATGAAATGTGAATTAATCAAATAACATTGTATTATTCAATTAATAGAGGAATTTGGGTTTTCAAGACTTTATTAAATAAATAGTATTTATTTAATTTGTTGAGAATGATGAAATAGTGAATTAATTAAATAATGTTGTATTATTCAATTAATAGAGGAAATAGGGTTTTGGATGTCGTATGATGTCGTTTGATACATTATGAGATGTCGTGGGAGGATTTTGAGATGTTTTAGAGATGTTCCAAGATGTTCTGAGTTGATTTACAGATGTTCTGAATTGATTTAGAGTCATTTCAAGTTGTTTCGGGTTGATTTAGAGTCATTCCAAGTTGTTTTGGGTTGATTCAGAGTCGTTCCGAGTTGATTTAGAGTCGTTCTGAGTTGTTCTGGGTTGATTTAGAGTCATTCTGAGTTGTTATGGGTTGATTCAGAGTCATTCCAGGTTGATTCAAAGTTGTTTCGAGTTGATTCAGAGTCATTTTGAGTTGATTCATAGTCGTTCTAAGTTGTTTTGGGTTGATTTTGAGTTGTTTCGAGACATTCTGAATTTGTGATAAGTCAATTTTACATGTCTACAGGTTTGTTCCAAAATTGATGCCAAAATCAAATCCAATTCTCTAGGTAACAAGATCCTTTTTTTTGTGTTGAGAAAATTCATATTGTTTGTCTGTAAAACCCATATTTTTAAGGTTTATTTTTGTGTGTTTTAATGTATGTTGATTATTAATTGAATTTATTTTTAGTTTTATAGTGCTCCTCCCATTTGCATCCTTTTTACTATGAGATTGGTGTTTCAACTTCATTGTTTCCTTGTGATTATTGTGGTGATTATTTAATGGCTCTAAATGGTGTGTAAGAACCACTACATGTTCAAGATGAGGTTCCTCAACATGTCAGTTGTTGGAATTTTGTATGTTTACATGCTTGGTTTATCATTATGCTTTAATTCAGTTATATGCATTATTTATGCTATAATTAAATGTGATCATGATTATTGATGTACAAAAATGAATGATTATATAATGAGTTATATAATAGATGTTATTTTTATTTTTTATGATATTGTACATCATTGAGTGATTATGTTGTGTTTCAACTATATATACATTAAGTAAGTACCCTTGATGTGCATTGAATGGTTTTAGGTGCAAGGTTATTTCTCAACCTACCTACACAGGTATGAGTTATTCCCCAATAGTGGTTAATTCAAAGATGTTACATTGGACCTCCCTATCCATTTCCTAATCATACTCAAATCAAGTATGGTATTTGTCATATTTGATCGTATGTGAAACTTGATCTGAGTTCGAAATTATTTTGGTACACCTATGTGTTGTGAATGACTAGTGAATGTCTAATTTAATTAATGGTTCAAATTCCATGTTTTCCACAAATGAAATATTATGAATTTAAATGATTATTATATCGGTTATTAAAATATTTTTGTGTTTCAAGAAAGAGGAAAATAAAATGAAAGTAGAAACAAAATTAAGCTATTGTTTAATTTAAATTACAAAAAAATTGTAGGTTATGTTTTATTTAAATGTCTTGTTTAAATTATGAATTCTATAAATTTAAATGAATATACTATATGGTTTTAGATCATGAATTTAAATTTAGAAATTGATTGATGTGTTGATTTGGATTTGAGAAAATTGGGAATTAAGTAAATACAAAATAAATTTTATTTTGATTTATTTGGAAAGTGAAAAAGGGTAAATAGGAAAAAGGGGTTTTATTTTCATTATGCAATGTTTTATTTTGGGAAGAATATTTTAGAAACAAAAACCCTCTTTTGGGTGAAAAATTGATTTGTTGATTAGGAGTGCATTTGGTGGCAAAATTTCACAAGGTCACATTCATTGGGTTAGGAATCGATAGAGAATTGTGATTTTCAATCCTTATGAGCTCTTGTTTGGCATGCATGACATGCTCTTCATTCCAAAATTTGATCGTGGTTGAGGTATTTAGCTTGTTTCAATTAATTCAACCAATTTATTTCAAATTTGAATATTGGAATAGGATTGGGGGAGCGTAGACACCTTCCAACACAATATTTTTGTAAAATTACATATTCATTTAATTTTTTGTTATTTTTTTAGAAATTTCAATTATTGGGGTTATAATGCCTAATTTTTTGGGAAATGCGTGAAAAGTGAAATTGTTTCGAAAAGTGTGTTGTTTGGTATACTTAGAGAAATAGGGTATCTTTATATTTTTTAAACTTGAAAATAAAATTTGAAGAAATTTTTAATGGGGTATTGGGAACATTTTCTAGTTTTAGTGTATTAGAAAATGAGAAAATTTGAATGTATCAAGAATGAAATATGATGAATTTTAATGTTTTAATGAAATTTTCCTTTATGAATTATTATAAGAATTCTTGTGGAAAATTGTTAGAAATTTTTCATAAAGTTGAACATCATTTTTCATGCCATACTCATTGGTGAGTGTGAAAATCCTAGGAATAAGGTACTAGAGAAGGTATGGAAGTGGATCCCAACATGTCCCTAGCCCAAAGTGGTAAGTAGGTTGATCATGGGTGAGGATTCATTTAATCAAGTGATAATTAATGAAACACAAGAAATACATTAACTAAGATAATGGATGCCCCTCTCATGCCTTGAGCACTTGTAAAGGATAAGGTTGTTTGGGAAGACATGCTAGCTCAGGAAGCTTGGGTATTGTAAGGTCAAGTACTCTCATTTGTATGAGAGAGGTACTAGATAATGTAAGGTTTGAAATCCAAATAAACATCAAATTAATCATATTAACAAGAAGTACTTACAAATACATCAATACATGAGAAATAAATCCATACATGTCATGTCATCATATATCGTATTGTCCATGCATGAATCATAAGTACATGAGATAATGTGATACAATAGTTGACTTAGGGAGTCCATCACCAAATAGTCATTATAATACAATAAAAGCACAAGTAATGTACACAAACATTGAAATATTCAAAATTCCAATCCAATAATAATACATAATCAAAGGGACAAGAACATGGTCTAGGCACTTTTTTCTGCCCAACCATGAAGCTTACACTCCCCTGGTGAGTTCTTCCTAACATGAAGAACCATCAACCCTGCATGAGATGCTTAGCAAAAAGAAATCAATCAAAAGGATGGAATCTGGTGCATGCTTAATATATCTACATGTATTTCTATAATATGAGAACATGTTATGATCGATATTAGGATATGGTAGAGAGAAAACCTATAATAATGTTGGAATTTTGTTTTTCATTGACGAAATTGTTGGAAACATGAGCATGATAATGTGAAGAGATTTTTGTTGAGTGGGGAGATTAATGAATATTGATAAGCATGATAGTATATGGTGTTTTCATTGATGGAAACCCATGACAGAGTTGTAGAAGTGTTGGCCTAGAGAAGACCAAATGTGTTGTAGATTTTCCTAAGTCATAGAGTACAATTTTTAGTATTCAGTGAACTAGTTTTGTGGTTTGTATAGCTCTTCTATGAATAATATGGCTATGCAGTTTTAAGGTAATTTTGGTGCATGTTGGAAGCAACTAAATCCAAAGTTTCATGACTTGATGTCTTCCATAGTCAAAGATATTGTTGATAGAGTTGTCATGACAAAGTGTATGTTGGAATGCTCCACATTCTAGTACAGATGAATATTTTATTTTGTGGACTTGAGGGAGTATTTGTGGATTTCATTAGTGTGTATGCTCCAAGTGGCAAGTGTTTTGGTGGTTCGTGTGTCAAGTTGTGAGTGAATAGTTGGTTCATTTTAATATTACTTCACCTATTTCGCTATTCAGTGTTGACTTGAGTATTTTGGGGTCATGCAGAGTTGAGTTGTGTAAGAAGTGGATTCATAGGAGCAACTATAGGTCATGCTGACCTATTTTAATATGTTACATGTGTTTTGGTTCTTTCTGCAAGGTTCTTTCTGCAAGGCGTGCATGTTGATGTTTTGTGTAACATGCCCATTGTTCTACTCCAAGAATTTTCAACGTTTTAACCACAAGTGAAATAATTCACAATGCCATCACATAGAAATAAAAAATTTCTCTTAAAAACTAAGATATCATGTACATTTGAAATCAACACTATTCCAAACTTCCATTGCATTACATTTCTATATAGCAATAATTCATCTTTCTCATTTCAATAAACCAAAATGTTACAACCTTTCCAAAGAAATTATTTCATAATCTATATGCAAAATACATTTTCCATCTTTTGATAGAAATAGATACAAGTTACATACCTAGCTCATCTAAGCTCCATTGGCACTAGAAATATAAATGATCCAAGAAATCCCCTTTCAAATATTGGCTTGTCGACTGGGAGGAGAAGCATTACTCAAGTGATTTTCCACCATCCACAAACTAATTGTGGTCCCCCATACATCTACCACATATGGTAAGATGGGCTTACCCTTCGATGAAGAATTTGGTCTGAAAATCTCAAAATAATAGCCAACCCTAAGTTGGTGTTGTGTCTTGCATAACTAGAACTTAACCATACACTCATCTATGTTCTATGTGTATGAAAATATCAGACTAGCATGAATGAGTAAGGTAACACATTGAACTGACAATGTAACCAATGGAAAATTGCACCACTTTGGCCAAAGTATTCATCACCCCTATTTCAGAATGGAAGTCACATGCTCTTCCACCATTCTAGCTTGATTTGTTAATACTATTCATATTCTATGCATAGGCAATTCCCTCTATTGGGTAATCTTTAACCCCAAGAACAACCTATATACACTAAGTTCATTATGACTCATCTAATAGGTAAAACAGGTGTTTCCATAACCTTCCAAATCAAATCTAGCTTTAGTTTTATAGACTCCACTCTATTGAAGTAGTTAATACTATATATAAGATATTCCCTTCATTGGGTCAACCTAACCCTATGTTTAACCTATGAACTCCTCCTGGGCATGTGCAGGATCATGGTATGCCAAACAGGCCCTTAAGTGGCAAAAAATTCAGAAAAATCAGTGTTAGGCAACTTGACGTAAATATTTGAATAAGTTATCTATATTATTTCAAAAATATGTAAGAATAGAATTTGTAGAAAATTGAATGTAGTTTCTAAAATACTAGGTTTATTTAAAAATAAATAAAATCTATTTGTGAAAATTTGAAATTTCAATGCAGTAGTACTTAAATTTCAGGAAAAATAAGAAGTAGGTGTCCGTCTGACCACCCTAACCATAATAAAATGATAATATTTTTTTGTAAGATTTATATATAAGTAGAGGACTCTTTTTCCGGATGTGATACATATTTTTTGTAATTTTTTTCCAAGTAAATAATTAATTATGATTTTTTTTATTACAACTTTTAGAAAATATAAAACTCGTCTGTCGACCACCTTAACTTGGTCAAAAATTCAAGAAATTTAATTTTTCTTTTTTTAATCCTATAGTATGTAAAGCATATAATGTGACGCATGTTTTGGATTCAAAATATGTACCGTTGAAAGTTATAGATGTTTTTCAATCGACCTATCGATCAGGACTTTAGTCATAATTCTAATAGAAAATGAATAATAATTATTTATTAAATTCAAATTAAATCATAATTTATATTTTTGGAAAGTTGAGAATCTCCTCTAAAAACCCTTTTCGTTTCATTAATTTTGGGTGAAAAAAAAGTCGTCAGCCACATACCCTACAAATATTGCCACTTTTTGGCATACCATGATCCTACACATACCCTCATGGTTCCTACTTATGAATATCTTCGTAATAAATAACTTCCTAATCTAAAGTATAGCTACTTGAGCTTCATTTTATCATAGAATAAAAAATCATCATTAAACGAACCAATTAGGAATATATCACATCAATAAATGATTCAAAAGTATATCCTTGTCAATAAATGACCCTAGTTCAAAGGTATGGCCTCAAACAAAAGAATAATCATATCAATAAATGACTCAATTAGAAGTATATAGTCTCAGCAATAAAGGACTCTTAATTCAAGAGTACAATTTCATCAATAAAAAAGGCTATTCAGAAAGTAGATTCCATTAATAAAATGATTTCATGTCAAGAGTATAAAACAACCAACTTAGTAGGGTAACCACTGGCTCCAACCAAATTTAGTAATTCATAAATTCAAGTGATCAACTTAATCACATAGGTTAACCCCATCCTTAGTTTACCTTAATTCCAAGATAATACTATTATTCAATGATCAGTCCAACCATGTAGGTTATTCTCAACCTACGTGCTTCAAACAAGGGTCAAATAAACAACTCAACCCAGTAGGTTATTCTCATCCTAGGTTTACAACCAATATTCAAGTGAAGCAACAATCTAATGATCATTCTAGCATATACTAACAATAAGGTTTATGTGACGTCACATCCTATCAATGATGACACCTCTTTCAAACCATCACTACAATTGTGTTGCTAGCTTTATCATTTCCAAGGTTTTTCTAGCATTTAAGCTAACACATTATTGCATTTTCTCCCCCATGATATTGATGTAATCCATTTCTCTCATTTCAATCTATGTATAGTATAGGCTATCTATGTAAAGTCTAATTAGAAATACATCTTATGAAAACCTATAAGGGTATATAAAAGCATCAACCTAATAGATAGGTTCCAACAAGCAAGTAATATCCAAGAACATTCAAACATCACAGAAACATTCCAAAGTTAAACAAAGCATAGGGAGTAAGATATATCATGCTTATAAGTATTAATCTCCAATTGATCTAGTTTTCTTCCAATCCTAGCCTCCTCAAATCAGCTTGCTACTTGGAAACAAATCACTTCTACACTTCCCCAAATTCCCCCACAAATTCTCATAATAAAAATCTTGCAATTCACTCCCAAACTCTATCACAAAACTTGGTAAAAAAATAGTAGCTCTCACAAATCTAATAGCAAAGTGAAAAATATACATCCCTTTGAGGTAAATAATTCCTCTATTTATACACAAAAATCAGCTTCCAAAGTCTAAAAACATGGTGGATGGATCAACACTTCTCAATTTGCATGGTTTGACTCAGCTTCCCAAACAAAAGGTGGCAAACTTAAAACATATTACTCAACAAATTAACACAACAATTTTTTTCTCTAAAAGACAACAAGAATGCATCTCAAATGCAAGGTAACAGGTTAAACAGGTCGACTTATTTCATGCCAATATTCACATGACTTATTCTCCCATTTACTCGGGTTTCTATCATTGTACAAAACTTCTCAAATAGACTTCTATTGCAAGGAAGACATTCATAGTTTGGTGCCACATTTACCTCTTTCCATTCTTTTTGTGTTTTGTAGCATTTTGACAGAGTCAAAGCTTTTAAATGTTTGCATTAGCTTTTAATACATTTTGACCAAGTCTCATATAATCCTACTTTCCTTCCTTCTTACACTATGTTAAATTTTATTTGCAAGCATTATACATCATTATACTTATTATTAGTGTTGCATATATGCACGCTATATGGTTGCACCATTCACTATTGAAATGTATAATATACCATGGTTACATAGTATGCGCATGGTTTACAATAATAGCAGTGCTTTATTTAAATAGTGCTAAGTTATCAATCATTAAAATATATTAATAATAACAATAATATATATATACATATATATATATATATATTAACACATTATATATATATATATGTATATATATACACATATATGTATACATATATATATCAACTCATATGATTATTGATATACTTTATTTGATATTCAAATGTATTAACATATATCCATTTAATATTTAAAATAATATCACACATGTATATATATATATATATATATATATTCATAAATACATATGTATATTTATATATATATATTAATGTACTTGTATGGACATTACCTTCACATCAATACATACATGTATATCAATATATATACATATATATACATATATATAACATTATCTTCAAACACAAATCAATAATATCAATTGACATATATATATTAAATATATATATACATATACATGTCACTTTATCCATTTTATGCTCCCGTGCATATGGGTAACTTTCCCATAGGCATGTGTAGATACATCTACCTACATATGCTTATGTACATGATTACTCGTGCATTAGTTCATCATAGACATGCATATATGTATGTATTTATACATCATATGTATATATCTCATTGAAACTACTCATAAGTACTCAAAACACAAATAAACTCACACTTATTTCAAGAATGACTTCACAAACAAACAAAACCTTTCCTAGAAATTAGTTCAAGGTATCTTACCTTTGCCTGAAACTATTGACTTGACTATTCTATTAGTGAGTGTGTGAAAGCTCAGTATTGGCTTATTATGGGTTTCTGGACCAAAACCTTCTCCTGAATACAATACTTCCCCTCCCTTCTGGAGGTGTGAACCTATACCTGCATCCAACTTGGCACATTTGCAATGGTAGTTAAACGTTCACATGAAATCCACAAGTGCATCATAAAATATTTGCATCGACAAAGAACTATAATTCAAACTGTAATACAAATTCATTTCATTGTACCTCAACAATAAAACATAATTACTCCTTCCAAAATGATAACATCTTAATACCTATTTTAGTATTGTATTCATTTATCAAACACGTATTGAAATCATGATTTACATTCATCATTCTATTTACCTGTGAAGGTAAAAGTAACTCATAAACAATAAGTCAGGGTGTAACATTTTGGACCGAGGAGTTATGTGGTTCACAGTACATCTAATTAGGTCGAACTAATTGATTTTCTGGGTTGTTGTGGTATATACAAGGTTGATTCAATATGTAAGTGTGTTAGATAGAGTGTGTAGTGTGTGTGTGTGAGAGAGAGAGATCTGGTGCAGAGAAGTGCAAATTATAGTTATGGTGAAGTATGAAGTGTGTTAAGTCAATTTTCTGAGCCTAATTAGAATTGTCTTGATGAGGGCCACACCACCCAAAAACCCATAGAAATCACAACAAAAAATACCAACAAAGAAGATGCGAGACAAAAAAATGACTCACTTACAATTATTTTCAAAAATGAAATTATAGATTCAAAGCTTACATGCTATAGTCTCATGGGCTTGATTCATTACAACAAAATCAACTCTGAAAATAAAATCTACTATTCAGAGCCACAATTTGCACTATAAGGGCCACCTTCTACAACCCCCACTTAACCCTTTTTATTTTCCCCCATAACCGCCCTAGACTGTTCTAGAAAGTTCAAATTTCCCCTTTTGTTTTGGTGCCAAAAGTCTCGTCATTTGATTTCTAGCCTAGGAAGAAATTTTTAATGAAATTCACTTTTTTAGAGGACCAACTTTGTGGGGCCATAACTTTTGATCTGGGTGTCTGATTTGATATTATTGCATATCATTGGATATATCTTGATGAGCTCTACAACACATAAACCCACTATAGGTCGATTCAACCACTTTTTGAGTTGTATCAGGGCCTCTAAAGTTTTATATCTAAATTTGAAGTTGCATTGGAGAAATTTCTCGGGACATAAACTTTAATTTCTCCCAAACTGTGCAAGGTATTGAGGTGATTCTTTCGTGACCGGAAATTTTTTTCAGTTATACTTCTTGGGGTAAATTTTTAGGTCCATACGAGCTCGTTTAGTCTGACTTACTAAAATAATAAGTGCCTGTTTTTCGCTATTTTTGATGCCTAACTGTCTTACACCCCTTAAGTGCCATCATGGGACTCAAAACAACTAAAGAAAATAAAGAAAACATTTTTTTTTGGCTGATGCAATATTTCCCTACATCGTCAGATGCTCCTGCATCATGTCTTCAACATGTTGTAGATGCATTGTAATCAGTTCAATCTCTGGAAGTGAGCCACCCTCTTTTCTATTCTAGTAGTGATCCATTTCTTTTATTCTTTGGACAGTGAGTCCTCCAGATAGTGAGTCCACCTAGCAGTGAGCCATTTTGTAATATCTTGTAACTAATTATAATTTATATTGTGAGCTAATCCTCATTGTGGTTTTTCCATGCAAATTTGGTGTTCTTGTGTTATATTTGATGTGATGTATGCTTTCTATGTTCCTTTCCATTACCCCAAGTTTAATATGATGCATTGAATGAATGTTCAAAGTTTATGAAGTTAATGAATTTCAGTGAATACTGACTCAACCCCCCTCTCAATATTTTGGGTGTTCAACAATTGGTATCAAAGCTTGGTTCGTTCAATTGGCTTGATCCCTGAGGTAGATCTTGGAGGTTGAACACATGGATACAAGGAAGTAGCCTATTCCTTCGAAAGAGATTATACCTCAAGGGTTTACTAAAGAATATTGTGAAGTTGATATGGAAGAACTCAAATCAACCCTTGATGATTTGTTGTAACGCCCCACTGCATGAACCCCAAAGGACAACAAACCACACACAATTTTTTTTGAAAGAAAACATTGTATAAGATTAATTTGTGCATTCATTACATGAAAATAAATTATACATTTACAAAGTAATTTGCGTCCTCTGGGGTACACGGAATGGTCATTATGAATCCTAAACTTTTATCAATGAAAGTGACTAAAACCAAGATTACATAATGATGACATACAACCATTAATTATCAAAGAGAGGATATGACATTCATCATTTTATTACAATTCAATTCATAGTTCCATGATATAACTGTGGAGCATATTTCCACAAATACAACACATCAAAGATACAATAGTATATTACATTATGCTTCCCTTATATAAATAGGAAGAGTACACCAAGTACATGGATAATACATTAATGGAGAATAAGGTACAAAGTGAGGAATATTCTTCCACAACGTGAAGCTCTAGAAATTTTGCATTCACTTCTGTATCACAAACACAACTTGGGAACCCAATGGGGTGCATAGCACGTTCCACTCGACCATGTGGACCTGAAGGCCCATCCCCCATGCTAGGAGATAACAAGAAAGGACCCACGACCAAGAAAGACAAGCATAATGATCACAAGACCAAACTACAAGGTCAACCAAAACACAACATACAACAATCTCAATGACCACTTACAAGGTGATTGCTTCCAAAGGCATACAAAGGAAAATCAGGTGATACTATTAGAGAGTGTCTTCGCATGGTCCTAATACAAGACTTTACAACAATCAGGGGTGTACCAAACATAAAACACCAAACTTTCCCAGTCCAAGTACAAATGTGAGGCATGGACCATCTCTCCAAACAACCATAACAAGAGGCAACTACCAAATAAGGTAACATCCAATAGAGTTCAAAAACTAATAATTAAATCAAACATTTCAATATCAAATCAAAGAAATCCAACATAAACCCGTTACCCAATGCCTCAAGAAGCCTATAACACCAACTTTCATATACTCCCAACTGAAGGGTACACAAATACTATGGTTCCCAAAGAACTCCATCAAGACTTGGCATAAAAACTCATCAAACGAAAAAATAAATCAATGTAGAATTCAATCAATCAAGAGAACACAAGAAATCAAACTTTAACCTCTCAACACCATTCCATGTAATGAAACTTAAAAAATATATTCCATACTCCACTTGTTTAAACATTCCTATTCAATTGATAAATAAACTATCT
This sequence comes from Sequoia sempervirens, assembly GCA_007258455.2. Lineage (NCBI taxonomy): Eukaryota > Viridiplantae > Streptophyta > Pinopsida > Cupressales > Cupressaceae > Sequoia > Sequoia sempervirens. Next base: position 32,035 of record VDFB02142016.1, read on the forward strand.
TAATAAGAACATGAAAGGATTATCCATTTGTTCATAATCTAACTTCAATGTTCACTTCTTTAATTATAACACACAAATAAATCGAATCTCTCCTGGTAACTCCAGACTATCAAAAATTGCATATTTTATTTTATTTACACTACTATATTGAAATTATTTAATTAATTAAAGAACTTGAGAAAACCTATAGTAGGTATACCATCAAATTAAAAATTCCTAGTCTATACATTTGTTACTTCAAAATAATTGATTTAATTAAAATTCAATATATACCTTTGATTATTATAAGCTAAATAAATTTAATTAAAATCTAACATAAACGATTTATTTGCAAATCACAATTTTAATATTAAAAGAATTTGTAAATAAATTTAACTTTAAATAAACTTGTAATTAAACCCAATTTTTTTTTATGCACTTGAGAATAAAATTAATTTAAAATAAATCTAATTTTAAATATACTTGAAAATAAATCTAACTTTAAAATATATACTTGAAAATAAATCTAGTTTTAAATACATTCGAAAATAAATCTAATATAAAATTAATCTAATTTTAAATATACTTAAGAATAAATTTTTGATTATATAAAAATCCTCATCCTATAATGGAACTATTAGATAGTAGAAGTATACATAGGAGAACATGTCACGCCCCGCCGTGTGAACCCCAAAGGAACTAAAACAACGGAACAAATTTTTTTTTTTAAAGAATATAATAAACATACTCAAGTATTATAACATAACATTATATTAAGAGGCACAATTTGTTCCAATGGGGTACACGAAGTGACATGACTATTCTAACCCATAACACGATAATAAGATAACCCTAATTAATCAATTATATAAATCTATTAATTCTCATTTCATCATTTAAAATATCCATCAACTATATCCATATTAACACCATAAACACATATGACAATACATGGAATTTAAAGATATAAAGTGTTACATATTTCAATAGATACAACATAACGTAACCAACTATTACAAGTGACAGTTCTTGAATACATACAAGGCTTGAATATACATCACGTCCAAAAGATGGTGAAATACCACTGTCTAAGCATACATCTCAATAACCACATATCCAAATTACATCGAGGTCACCCCATCACACGTGGGAGACGATACATCAATAAATACATTAAATACATTACAAATGAAGTATATACAACTATCTGGTACATAAGAATATCTGGATCATCAACATCTTCCAAAAGTCCTGCAATAAAGATACACCTGTAATAGAAGGGGAAACCCAACGGGGTGCGAAGCACGTTCCACCCAACCACCCCCGTGCTGAGAGTAGATAAGGAAGGGTCCCCGACCAAGCACGTCTAACAATAACATAAACTAACTCCAAGAAGAACAACCTAACACCAAAGACCACATAGAAACACAACAATGGCAAATCTAAAGGCACAACACAAACCACTGATGAACATAACAACCAGCCACACTCACAACATCACTGGAACTCAAAACATAACATCAAATACTACTTCCAACAATGACCAAGGATAAATCAATAAATCACTTCCAGAGGACCTTAGTAAATCAACACAAACAGAATGTTAGAGTAAAGTGTCATCGCATGGTTTCACATGGATTCTCCAGACAACCTATTACAAGGTGCCGCCTCCATCTCTACATGGATTCTCCAGACAACCAAGTTAAGGTGCCGCTTCCATCTATGGTTCTCCAGACGGCCTATCTCAAGGCGCCGCTCCATAGGGTCACTCATGAGGAGTCATTGACCTTTCGTGAGGACAAGGTAATGACCTTGCCAACCACGGCCTTCTCAGTCCCCTTTAGTCTTTGATAGCACTAACAGGTGGATGAGGCTTCACAATTATCTTATTAGTGTTTAATCCCCACCCGTGGTTTGTTACTTAAGTTATCACTGATTAATCTAACTCTACATGGGTTACCCTGACAGCCCCTTTGTGTGCCGGCCCCCACTAGAGCCACTCTCTCTAGACACTCAAATACAAGATTATCTAGCTGAACAGGATTGTATCAACAAGGAAAACTAAACCAACAAAGGATCAACCGCGAGGCATAACTCTCTCGCCCAAAATCAAGTGCATAACAATCACAAAATTGTACAATCCCTGTGTATATTAACCCAAGCCAAAACATAAAATCCACCATCAATTACAATCTCAAATACAACTCACAGTATCCCTGCCTCTGGAAGTTCTATCACTACTTAGGTTCCTATAACTGGAAAAGTCAACTCTAGGGTTTCCACATGACCTAAACCCAAATCAAAGAAAACCACAAACAAATTAAATGAATAATCTTGAGAGTAACCAAAGGATAAACGACGCCATAATACAGTTAACCACGAACAACAAATTCCATCAAATAAATAAATCCACATCTCAAAATAAGTAACTAAATCAAACACATCGTTTACTTCTAATTTTCTCAATTAAACTATATCATTACATGACAATAAATATTATATCATTAATTCAGAATATCAACACCTTAAATTCTTTAAATGCATATTTATAACAATATATATATATATACCGTTTATTTCAAAATTGCATCCATCAAACATATAATAGAAGAATTTTCCCTAATATTACCCAATACTTTTACAAATTGACATAAATAAATATACCTACATTAAAATAATAATTTTATAAAAACATTAAATAAATATCTTTTATACGAAATAAATTTAAGTTTATAATAAATAAATAAAAATAGCATAAAATAAAATAAAATAAATTTGAAGTCCATTCAATATGTACCATGGTACCACACTGTGGTGGCCGCGGCCGCCACAGGCTGTGGTACCACCACCCTGTGGTGGCTACGGCCCCTGCAGGAAGTGGTACACAGTGCGTACCACCCTGTGGTGGCCGCAGCGCCACAGAGGGGCCATGGGTGGTACGGCCTCGGCCGACCCCCACCCCCAAAAAATTTAAATTTATATATATATTTTTTATAATATTTTCTTCAAAACTATAAATTTTCATATTTTACAAAAGAATACGAATTTTAATTAAACTAAATTTCGCTCCTACACATTTATAATAAAATAATTTATTTAATATTAAATCCCAATTTCGTACGAAAGTACAGAGAAACATTAACAAAACATAACATCAATTAAATATATATATTATCTAATATTTATATAAACAAATTTACACAAATACATAAAATTCATACATATATCCATTCTGATGATTCAGATAAAATAATAATTTGTGTATATATTTAATCCCTCTTTTTTTATATATATATATAATATATACAGTGTGTATATCAATATATATTTACCCAGATATTCAAACAATCATAAGATCACAGATTTTCAATAAAATTAATATAGCTCTGACAAATAAATTCAACCTCAACCTAAATGATTTATTTTTCAAACACTAAGTTTCACAACTAAATTATATTGAAGAGATATCAAAAAGATTCACTAATGTTTTCAACAGAAGATACAAGGGTTTTAACCTGAGCAAGTTTTCGAATCACAAAACTTTATTCGATCAAATTTTGAAAACCTAGCAACCAAAATTGTTACAGAACAATGAAATATTAATAACTTAAAAGGAGAATACCTGGAGTCCTTTGTCTGAAGAAGAATCCCTTCTGTAACCTCTCGAATTCCTTCTGCAGATCCTTCTCGTTCGCCTCCTGCAGCTCTCTTTTCTGATCTATCTATCTTCAACTCAATTATTTTCTCTTAGGTTTTTCAACACAAAAATTCCTTTCTTTTATTTTTTTATGTTTCTTTTCCAGATCCAAAAACAACAGAGTAGTGGTTCTGTGTGTCTGCATAATCTTCTCTTGAAGCAAAATAATAAATCAAAATAAAATTCCATAAAGCACATCTGCTTTCTTTTCACAAAAAGCCTCCTTCCTATTGGTCCTTTTCAGCTTTTAAAAGCACAAATTTATCTACAGTTTTTATTTAAAATAATTTATTTAAACAAGATATTATCTATGCTAATTTAATATTAATAAAAGATATTATTTAATTATCTTCAACAATATTTATTTAATTTAATTATTATCAACAATATTAATTTTAACATAATTATTTACTCTTTTAATAATTAAATCACTTTTTTGATTTATAATATATATTTAAACTGCACATACTTCACACATCAGCCACCCTAATTGCATTACGTCTACAGTTGATCATTCAGTGTGCATGAATGACCTTTATGCTCGTTAAACCTATGGTGCCTCTCACTTAGGTGCACTGAAAGATATGTATGCAAAAGGTGAAACACAGACAAGGCACGAGAACTGTTTGACAGAATATGGTTTGTAAAATGTGACAGCATAGACAGGGCACATGAATTGTTCCACAGGATGCCTCAAGGAATACATTAATTGTAGGATATGCACAACACAATGGGGATTAGTTGAAAGGGCTTAGAAATTTCCAAGTAAATGCAATCGGCATGTGTGAGGCCGAGTCCTATAGAGTGTGGAGGCATAGGCAAGGCTCGTGAACTGTTTGGAAAACAAGGATGTCCTCTCAAAGAATGGAATGATTGCACAATATGCCAGTGTAATAATTTAACCATACAAGATTTTGACAAGGCAGATATTTAATTGAGATAATTAATCCTTTATATTGACAAAAGAGAACGTATTGCATCATTTCAAATGTTGTTACTGTAGTACATTAATCTGCAATTAAAAACAATGTGCATGGTGAGTAAAGAGCTACCTGGAGAGAGGCTACACCTACTATCGAACCGATGTTGGCGTATAAGGAAATTTAGCTGCAACCCAATAGAGTCAGGACTCTTGGGTTATAGCAGTTGCTTATGCTTGGGTCGGTTACCAGTTTCGCCTGGTTGGTTCAAAGTGTATGCATTTCTTTCTTTTATTCCTTTCCCCTTGTTTTGATCAAATTCCCCTCTATCTTTTCACCGTATTCCCAACACAAATTACAGCAGAATTCTTTCATGATAAACCAAGGAAATAGGTGTCAACTTCATAATTTTCTTATTCAACACTTGGCACTTTTTCTTGCTCACGATTTCCACCTGTAGGTAAATCTCATCCTTTTGAAACAAAATAGAAACCTACCCTCCACTAAGGTTTAATTGCATCTACGGGAAAAGTTTCCTCCTTAAATTAATATTTTAACCGAATGCATTATTACACTAAATTAAATTAAACTTAAATCTACCACCATATAACATTTTATCGGGAAAAACATTAAATCAACCCTTTATCCCAAAAAATTCTTTAATATATATATTAAAATTCACTGAATGCAGAACTTGACTAAATATTTATTTTTGAATAGATCCTTAACAATAATTAAATGGATAATATTATTTAATTAAATAAATAATATTGTTTAATTAACTAATTAATATTATTTAATAGCTAATTGGGAATTTACACAGCTGAAATTAAAATATTATTCTATTTATAATTAATAAAATTAAATACTGAAAATTAAAATAATATTCTTTTAACTTTACAAACACAATTAAAAAATTTCAAACTAATCTAATATTTGATTAAATCTTCACAACTCACATTAATAATTAAATTTAATGTTTAATTCCAACCATAATACTAACCACCATTGTATTAATTTAACTAATTAACAATAACAATACGCATCTAAATCAAACAATTAACACATTAAAATTGCCACTTAAAATGAAGGACGTAAGACAAGATGACACCAAATAGAACAGGAACTGATGGATGACATCATCAACCAATGACAGGATGACGAACATGAATGGGGATACTTTCTTGTCAAATCCCTAAACCATGTCATATCCATTGGGTATGTTGGGCACACTCTGACTTGATGGTGCAAGTGGAGTCGGTGCCCAGTACCTACAGTCCTACATAATACCAAGTGTCGAAACAACATATATATTCAATGCCATACACATCGTGAGAGAAAATTGTAGTGTGGCAGGCCGCTCACGGATGAGTGATGCAACACTGTCCCTCTCACCCGAACCTCAATCAATAGCCATATTCTAAACAACATCATCATTAAATGATAAGTAAACAACTGCATAATCATAACATCAAACCCATATGTCCACATATCAAAATAATAGTGTCGTAAACAACCAATTCTAGTAAGCAAAACTCTCAACCAACCAAACAACATGATGAAATGATCAACAACATAGTCTCGAGTATGCATCAAATATAAACAATATCTGAACGGCATCAATCACACAGAAAAAATATCATAGGAGTAATAGGAACATGAGAGGCACTACATTTGTATAAATAAAAGCTGAGAATAGAGATTTAAAAAAGGATCTTAATGATGTAGATGAGTGTATTGAGAATTTGAGAGAGAAACTCGAGAGAGCTGCAAAAAGAATCAAGGAAATAAATGAGCAATTTGAAGAAGGAAAAAGAGTTGAAGACTACTTGAATGCCAAATTAAGAGACAAATTTGAAGAATGTTCAAATCTTGAACAAGAGATTGTAACTTTGAGATTAGATCTAGAGAAAGCAAAGAATCAAGAAGACAAGTTCAAGAAGAGTTCCACAATGCTTGATGAGATGATTGTAAATCAAAAGGATTCTAAGGACAAAGAAGGATTAGGGTTTGAGAAAGGAGAAATTTCAAAGGTAAATCAAACTCTAAAGAAAGCTAAAAATAAGAATGATAAGAAGAGCAATGTCAAGTAGATATGGAACCTGAAGAAAGAGCTCAAAAGACCTCCTATTAGACAACTTGTTGAATAAAGGTATTCATATTTTAATGGTTATTGGTATTCCTACAATAAATTTAGACATAGATTTGTAGAATGTAGAAGCATTTAATGAATCAAAATGTTCAATCATTTCTTGGTCAGTGTTATACATACAATAGATTTGGTCATAAAGCTAGTGAATGTAGAAATTAGATGATGAGTGGTTACAATAATGGCATGATGTTTCAATATTTTAGTGGCTACTCTTATACATGCAATGGATTTGGTCATAAGAGTGTTTAATGTAGATCTAGAATGGCAAGAAGTAAGCTTGTTCAAAAAGGTGTCATATGCCACAAGTACAACAAATCAGGATGCATTGCTAAGTTTTATAGACACAAGAATGTGAAATCCTTTGTTTCACAAAAGAAGAAGGTTGATTCTATCAAAATGAAGAAGGAAATGAATAAGATATGGAAGAAAAAGAATGAGAATGAAGTAAATAATGAGTCTATGCTAGCTCCTAGTGCAAATGTTTCCACCCCATTTTTTTAAAATGATTCTATTTATACGAGGTCTTATAAATATTTTTATTGGAGCACAAGTCTCCTCAAATCAACCTTGCCCTAGGTTCGTTAAATACTGTCTGAAGGACTTATATAATACTATTCTTTACAAGTGGAAGTCTTACAAAGAGAAGAACTTTAATAAATTCCTATAGGACTTATACATAGAATGCCTAAAGGTCTTATGATTTTCCTATTAGGACTTAAATATTCCCAAAGGACTTACTAATGCCTAGAGGTCTTATGTTTTTCCTATTACGACTTGCTTATGCCAGAAGGACTTACATCTAGGATTTATCCACTGGGTGGTGTCATTGACATACACACTCCCCTTCAATGGTATCACCTTTGGCCAAGAATTTATTCAATTTTGGAGAATTTTGTACTATGTACATAAGCATACTTTCTCTTGAATAGAACTAAAGAGAACTTTCATGATGGAATACTTATGATTGAGTGAGATTCTCATGATCATGAATGTGTTTTTTTCTCTTTGGAAATGATTCTTTGGTAAGAGTAAAAAATATTCAATTATCATATATTAAGGTGGTAATTACAAGTATCTAGTTAAATATCTTCCATAAATCTTCAAAGCCACATTAGTTCTCTAGGAGCTACTTTTTTGGGGGGTTTCATTAAAGAAGCATAAAAGATAGTTTTCTTAAAAGTATTCCACCATCCATGTATAAGGACCTAAACCATTTAGTTTGAAGACATAATCTATGGTAGATTTCCTGTAAAGGAATCACCAACATAGTCAATAACACAATAATCAAATAAAGTTCATAATGGGTACAGAAAAAATATAATAAATTTATATGCATTTGTCATTTTCCAATGAGAATATGAATATAGTCAATTTGATTGTATATCATTAGTAAGGAGATCAAAATATATTTTCATGAACATAAGCATGAATAATTAGTCATGTTTCTTTCAAAGAAAAAAAAGTCATGCTGCTAAATATATCTTAAAAATCATAAAAAAAAATAAGCAATAGGTGAGCTATCCTTTCCAAGCTTGCTCCCCGAACAGTTTATTAGGGAAATAGCCACCCATCACAAAGAGTTGTAATATACCCAAGAAATGGAAGTTGAATGGTAAATATTTAGTGTAATGAAATGGACTTTTTCCATGTGGAGTTAAATTTATTGCTACCATTATTTGCTAGTGCTCCCTTGGCCATTGATAAGACTAAACATGAATTGTTTGATGTAAGTATATAAGTTGGTTATGAGATGATCTATTTGATCAATCAAATACTTAATTCTTGTAAATCCATGTACAATTGACTATATTTATTTATTTAAAAATCAAGGAATGATATTTAAGGATTAAATTCCTTAATAGTATGGAGAAGATGATGTACAAGGACATAAAGTATAATACAATTTTCAATATTTTATATGTATAAAAAATTAGACAATTGTATGATATTAAGTGTAACATTACCAAGTAATTTTTATTCAAATTTCGTTATTAGGTGTACTATATCAACCTATTAAAAATAGTTTCCAATATGAGTATGTCTTCTCTTCACTTTGTAATTTTATTGGGAAATGTTAATTCTCATATATGAAAGAAAGTAAAATCAAGAGAGATAAAATAGATGTAATTTAGGGAATCATAACAAATATATGTGAATTATTTTTAAGGTGTTTATAGTATATAATATGTTTATTAAAATGTTGTAACTACTAGTTTTGATTTTTCCAATATCCATTTGTAAAAGCCTCCTATGATTAAAGATAACACAAAAATATATTCAAAAGAAATTTCTTATACAAGAAGATGAATTTTACTTGGATGAGTACTCTTGATAACACAATAAAGAAGAAATATTAGCTTCAACAAGATAGTAAGGGATAGTAAGTGATGAATGGATGTAAGACATATGTTTAATCAAGAAAGTTAATAAATAATGGATCTTCATCTACAATTTAGAACTAATACACTTTCCACAAGAGGAAGAATATAATTGTAATGAAATCATATTGATTGCAGATCTAAGAATTCATTGCAACAATAGTATGAAGTGCGATCCTTGATCTTGAGTTCATGTGAGGATAAAATAAGTAAAAAATATATAACCCTTGTTAATATTGCACATGGAAAAATATTACACTAAGATTATTAGTGAAGAAATAAACACCTTGGAGAATCATGACTAAAAAAGCTTCAAGTTTAAGAAATGGTTTCGAACTAGAAAAATCTAGTATATGGATTCAAAGAAACATGTGAAGTGATATATTTTATCCTCTAATTGCTGAACTTGGAGGCCAAAGATCCAATTAATAAGGCATTAGTCATCACAAAAACTAATTCATGAGTTTTTTTTTTTACATCACATCCTCATAGTAGTCAATACCAAAGACATTTATCAATTCTTTGAGGTTTCTCCAGCGATTCCATCAAGGATTGGTTTATCTGATCAATATTGTTTGAATTTTTAAAAACCCCTAGTTTTGTTTGATACAGGTTGAAATACTTTCCCCTAATGAGAGAAAATAAAATTGTTTATCCTTCATTCTATGCAACAATGGAATTTGAACAAGTTTGGATATCCATTTAATGTGTGTATAGAATAGAAAAATTCTATCCATGTGTATAATTAAAATTCCATGGTTGACATAAATTCAAAACATGAAGTAACTTCTAAGGCTATGCATTTGTCTTGGCATAATAATTCAAAGGTATTTCATTAAACATGATTGCAAGGTATTCACAAGATGGATATTTTTAATGGGTCTTAGAGACTTTCAAACAAATTCCACGAGCAAGTGTAAAATTGTATTCCACAATCTTCACAAGCATCATTTCTATATGTACCAAAATATGAACATTGGAATAGGTTGAGAACCCATTAGTGCACAAGGGAGAATTATGTCAAATATTATAATGAAAAATTCTCTGTATGAAATATATGCATAGAATAGAGAAAAACCATAATCTCTTCTTATAGGAGGAACCTACTTCTATGACTACAATCAACATCTTTCATTGTTATTTTATCATGAAAGGTTGTGAATAGAGGGATACTACATCCCTAAATTTGATGACTTGTGAAGATGGTGAATGGTTTTATGTTGATAAGAGGGTTATCCATACTATTAGCATGTCGACGAGGATTAAAAGAAAAATAAAGCATATGTTGTGCAATAAATAAATTATGGCTTACTATTGGTAGGGGTATCATGAATAGTCACAACTCAATGACTTTTCTTTGATCGATTGAAAATAGACCCTTTCAATTTTTAGAGACCTAGGCTTGTTTTAAAATTTTATATGGACTTTAATTTTTATAGTGTTTTCAACCTTTATAGAGATTTGATTAATAGATATTAGTAATTAATATTGTTAGAAACTCTAAATTTGATGTATAAGGTTGTTGTCTTAGAAATAAATTCAATGATTATTATAATGTATTTTGAAGATTTTTAATGTATTGATGACAACACACTCAATTTACGTGAGAGGAGAACAACAACAAATATCATTAATTTTGACTATTAAATAGGAGATTGGTCTACTAAGAGAAGCACAACTTGCTATATAATTTCCACTAAAATGTATTGTTATAATGTAGTTCTATTATAATGAAATAATTTTGAATTAAAAATATTATGAAGTTTAATACTTAAAAAATAAGCATTATACATTACTTAATTGTATATATACACTTGATATTATTTGAAATGAAATCTAACCTTGTTGGAACAAATCATGCTTAAATAATGTCATATAACTACTTAAGAAGATGAAAATGCATTCCAAGCTTTCTCAAATGAATCTGCACTTTTAACAAATCTCAACAAATATTGTTGTTAACTTAGTACAAACATAATGATATAAGTAATTTAAGAAAATAATAAATAAATTGAATCAACTCATTGTAAATGATTAGTATATCCTAATTGAGTTTGATACCATGTTATAAATAAAAATCTTAGGATACTAATCATGTTTTTAAAGTAAAAGTGGCCAGGCCATTGTAAAAATTCTATTAAAAATATTGAAAAGATGTACATAGTAGGGACAAGCAGAGAAAACACTCAAAATTCTTGCCTAAGAAAGGAAACAATTTTACAATTCCATCATAATTTAAGGAGAACAAAATTTCCTAGATGGAAATAATGATTTACAAATGTAGCCACAAGGGAACAAGACATAATATTGGAGATTAACAACAAAAGCCAAAACCACCTGAGCAGGGAAATGCAACAAACCTATGTGCCACTCTCAAAAGAAGAGGCAAGATTAGAGGGAGAAGTGAAGAAAGGAACTTCATCAGGGTCCTCTAGAGCATGCCTTAGTAGAAATTGAATAGCATTAAAGATATTTTTCACCATACCACACATCGAGCCCCCCAATCGAGGTCTCAATTCACTTAGATGAGCCATAAATGCAAAATTATAATCATCAACCAAACTGTGCACCATGACACTCAGGAGAGAAGTCATAGAAGGATCAAAGCACAAGTATTCCTAACAAAAGAAACCACTCACTATATTCAAACCATGGAGAAAATCATAATTATAGGATACTAATCATTATAAAATAAAATAAAAATAAAAGCATAGATTTTACACATTACACAAGATATACATGGGAAAAACCTCTTCAAGTATGCTGGCTAACAGATTGGAAACTTGAGACTTATTCTCATATTCTTAAATCTTTAACTAAAAAGGTGCAATTGTCTCCAACAACTCAAGATAATTGTTCCTTATGAGAAATTACCACTCTCTAAATTTTACAGAGGTACAACTTCCTCTTATATTTTAAATAAAACCATAAAAAAAATTAAAGTAAAATATCTATAAGCTTCTAACCCAAAATTAGTAAAGGTAAATAAACCCAATATCAGAATACTTTCCAATACCAGATGCAATGAATTTAAAAATATTAATACTACCGGTACTAAGACCCATAGGTACAATGTATCATATAAGTGAATTGTTTTCAATTCAATACAACGCAGGAATAAAACAAATCACGAAGACAAAACAACCACACATTCACACAAGAATAATTTAACTGGAAGAGAATAGATTAAACACACAAATTTAAGATATTCAATTTATCTTCATGGAATCTAAACACACATAGACATATAGAGGTTCCAAATCATGCATACTATACTAAAACTGAAGTATCAAGTTCTAGAATTTCTAAGAGAGAGTTCATCTTAGTTACATATATATATCCAATGGATTTGTAACCACTTCTTTTAAAGATAACTACCCAAAAATACAAGTCTTTTTGAATGAATTTAAAATAAAGAAAGCAACTAAAAAGTCATGAAGGTGGTTCTTCATTGGCAAGTTCCTTGGTTAACTAGAGCATTGATGTGACACTCCTCTTTCGAAAAGCTTTGAAGTACTTTATGATAGCTAGTATCTCCTTGTGTTGAGGAATTGTGACATTTCCAACTCGAAGTTTCCAAACTACTTTGTTATCTCACCCTGTTTCAAGCCTTCTTTCATAAGTGGTAGCTAGCTCAACTAATTGAAACAAGACCAAATCAACTTTTCTAAATCTTTTGAGGCTTTCAATATTGAAATTTTGAGTATCAGTGATACCATCATTCATCTTTGTAAAATTCTCTTTCAAAAATTTCTCATCTTCATCACCACTATCCCCTTCTCTCATAAATTTTTGACCAATCCCAAAGAATTTCTTATAGACTTCCTCATTGATTGCATTGCATTCCATTAATATTTTACCAAAATCCTATCAGCTTTTCTTGATCACATAGATTTTCCACTCAACACTCTGTTTCCACATCACACAATAGTTTTCAACAATATCTAGAAGGATCTTTTCATTGACTAACTTCTTAGGTCCTAAATCCATCATTCCCTTAAGTTCACCTAGGGTGTTGGTCCACACCATCTCTTCATGTTTAGCTAAGGAAATTTCTTTTTCTACCTCTATCTTTAAATTATATGCATTCTAGCACACCTTTTTCATATCCAATATGAATTGATTTCTCTTATTCAATATGTATTCAATCCACTCACCTATAAATATCTTGTAATTCTATATCTTACTTACCACCTCTTTCTCAACTACTGATGTTAGACAAAATGCAGCTTCAGCTTGGATGATAGGTTAAGGAGCAATGACAAAGAAAAACTTCAAACATTCATTCAATACTCTAATTTGTCTTTTCAATTCATATTTTCTTCTCTTATCTTTGATAGTTCACTCTACCAACCTATCTATTATTATTTGAAAATTATGCACATCTCCATCCCTTATAGATGACCCTAGGTTTACTCTGGTGAGACTAAAATCATTGGCAATTGCCTAGATAACTTATTTTTGCATCAAAGGGTGAGAAACATCCACACGAATATTCCGTATATTGTCATCCTCTAATAAGCTAGATGTATTCTTCAGTTTCTTAGGCTTAGGAGTCCTTTGGATTAGTTGACCTATAAGATCTTTCTTTGGAAGACTCACCTGAACCATCTTTATTTTCTTTGAAAATTTCTATTCAATCCAAGAGGAAGTGGTAGGAGTGGCAATAGGTTTAGAACTAGGGGAGCCAAATAGAGTCCTCCTCAATCAGGGAGTAGTGGATTGCTCACGCTTTAGAGAAGAAGGTGGGGTGGGACCAACCCTAGTAGATACATGTACCTCTCTAATAGGAGAAGAATTGGGAGACGAAGAAGACGTACTTGCATGAGATGAAGAGGTAGAAACATGAACTGTTTCTTCTTCCCCTTCAATTTTTTCTTCATCCTTATCTTGTTAAGGAGGGTCAAGAGCATCTTCCCCGCATGTCTTTTCTGGAAAATATCCTTACGAGGGTTCATCACTCCACCACCTTGAATCTCCAATGAAACTTGATGTGAAGTAAATTTTATACATTCTTGAAGTTATGGGAGGCTGGCTACCCTCTCCCTAAGGTTGAGTGCTTTGTGACCTAGTTGGGGAAGTTTCTTTTTTGTGTTCTTCCTAGTAACCCACTCTTTTTTTCTCCTTAAGATGATTGTAGTATTTTCCTCAATGGTTTCAACATCTTTGAAGTTTCAATCCATAGACACAATAGGTTGAATGGAAACATGCTTGATAAAAATGGGATCCACCAAATCTGATTCATCGTCTTCAATGCCTTGGATATCCCAATATAGGTTGAATACCCTTATTTTCCCCAAGGACAACCACATCCAACTACTTCTCCTTACTTCACACTCATCAGCACAATCAACCCAATAATCCTCTAGATTAGGAATATGATGAAATATGGGACCTAGCTGCAAATTATTTTTTACAAAATCTTTTCTATCAAAATGAAATCTAGCATCATAAAATTATAGGGTATACTTAACTAGGTCCCTCTCAATGTTGAGTGCATCTGAAATGGAATTGCATGAGAAAAAGCCAAGTCCAATAGGAAAATGAATGCCAACCTTTTTCCTTTCTTGACACATCCTATTAAATTTTGCAACCTTCCTACATAATTATATTAGGAAAAAATTATCTTATGCATACTTAGGAAGTTTTAGTGTAGCACCATCAAATCCTCTAATCTTAATATATGAGAACTTAGTTGTATGATTTTCATTGGTTTTGACCTCTCATGTCTTAGAGTCATAATGTTTTATACATTCCACAATAAAATTTGGACATTGAATTTCCACTAGGAAGGAAAAATTTTGTAATAATCCACTCTCAATTAACCTCTGTGTAATGGGTGGAGGGTTAGGCTTTTCAATTATATCTCAAAACTCATTCAAACTCACATGCCCTAGCTTGGTATCCCCTATTTTTGGTATTGTGTTGGTTAAGCCAGAAACATATTCATAACCCTAATAATTACACTTCATTACCATTGAAACCCTAAGATATGTATGTAACTTGGAAGGGGAAACTTATGCCAATATAGTCTCCACTCTAGAGTAAAATACCTAGTAAATTTTAACTTAATTATATAGAAATAGAGTACCTTTAGAGTGTGTTCCAAGATCCAAGAACAAAAAGTTGCAAGAATATATAACTCCTTCCACCTCATATCCTCCTAAAAATGGATATAATTCTTGCTTCCAAAACAAAAAGTATCCCACTATTAAAATTATTTACCAAACCATGCACTATCAAGGAAAAGGATTGGGCCTCTACAAGAAAGGCATCTTAGAACCCATTCACATTAAAGAAAATTCAAATTATCATGGCCTTGGATACAAATATCATGCCCAAGAAATTGATATTCCTCACAAAACCCAAATACCTCCATCTAAATCCAAACATCCCCATCCATCACCTTTGAAATCAATTTTGGGCCCTTATATTCCAAAACCCATTCCTTCCTATTCCAAATACATTTTTAGCCCTTCTATTAAAAAATTTATTCCTTCCTCATTCAAATCCATTTTGGGCCCTTACATTCCATGTCACACTCCATTCTATGTTTACCTATTTACTATGACTATGTTAGGGTAAATTGTTGCATGTGTGAATGTATTTGAAATTCTGATTGGAAATATATGTGGTTGTACTTTGTTTATCAGAGAATTATGAATGATGTTTATCTCATTTAATATTATTTGATGGAATGCATAAATGGATCTGAATGGTTATTGAATTGGATATTCTTACAATGAAAAGTATTATGTAAATGCTTGTTTTAATGAATGGTTGACTACCATGGAAATGTGTTAAGTTGAATGCAAGTTCGTATTCAATCCTCTAGGAGCGAAGGGAAGTATCACTCAAGAGAAGAACTTGGTTGGGTAACCTTGTAGCAAAACCTAATTGAGATTATACACACACTCAATAGAATGGTTGAGTCAAGTCATCGTGTTGGAAATTGGTAAGTCTTCCTTTAGTATGATGTGTTTGCATTAGGAAGAATATTGGTTATTGTTGAGTGCATTCTTAGATGATGTTTATACATGTTTGGTGCTTATGATTTCTTCTTTATATTACTATGCTTGATTGATGAGGTGAACACACATTGAATGTATGTATATGTATGCATATGCATGTTGACAATAAACCATACGCATGAACATGTACATGAGAGTACATAGGTAGACATACCTATGCATGTTTATGGACATGTTGCTTATGAGCATGGTGATATCGATGAGATAATCAATAATGTGACATGTATGTATATATGTATATATACATCACACGTATATTTTCCTATCAATATGATAGTAATTATTTATGTGCTTGATTGTAATCGAATGCATATATATAGGATATCTACATATATACAATGTATACATGTTTCGATATATACGTATGTGTGAAAAATGGAAATGTCCATACAAATATATCAATATATGTATACATACATATACATGTACATAGAGGTATATATATATATATATACAAATGATATTTTGTATGAAATGTTAACTTGGAATTATTCATTCAAATAACAAGTGGAATATTTAGAAAAACTTATTTGTCAATGATTGTTGACATATATACATATATAAACATATATATATATAAACATATATATATATATATATATATATATATAATGTGACATGGATGAACTATGATAAAGGTTGATTTACAGTTATAAGCCATGGTAGATCTAATATAAATGCATCACTATTTTAAAGCAGCACATTGCCAATGCAATGAAACATAGTCATAATATGTGATGGAAATAATAAAATTAAGTCTGTTGTTTGAAGTATTTAAAAAGCATGAATAACGGATATAAACCACAACAATAGATGTTCTTAGTCAAAATCTCTTCAAAGCACGTTATTACAAGGGAGTCAATTAATCCTTAGTATGTCGATCAACCAACCTATGACTAAGTTGACAAAAATATGTGTTGCCAAAAGAATGTTAACTGTTTCCTTGGATAACCTATGGGCGAAAGAATAGGGAAGGCGCTAAAACTTGGTGCCACAATATGAATTCTTTGTTCCCTGTAGAAGTCTTTCATACTTGAAATTTGATTCTCATCTATAGAAGATGTGCATATTTCAATTAGACAAGTATTGTTGTCAAACAAGGAGGTTGATTTTTTGTTTACCAGGCTAAATATTAGCTTAGAATGTTTCCACCTTTTCTGTATGAGATGTGTCAACTTGCATGGTTGAGTGGTGTTGATTGGCTTACCATTTCCTTAGGCATCAATATCTCATTATTTTGTATAAATGGATGAGCAAAATCTCTCATTTGGATGCCCAATCTAAGGTTATTATCTGTTCTTTTATTCTATAGTTGTATTTTCTAGAGATAGAGTTATTTTGTGAGCATAGAGAAAGAGGTTATTGTGAGGTTTTACATTGAGTGGTTATAGTAGTTTGAAGTGGAGCCTAGCAAGCTGACATTGGAAGGTTGAGAACCAAACTAGTCAATTGGATTAAGCGAATTACAGGCTTGAGAATCAATTCTCCTTTTATTTGTCTTTTGATATGAAAGAATGAATGTCTTGATTGATTTGTTTGGAATTTCTTGAGAATTCTTGCATTAGTGAATTTTAGTATTTGCTTAAATGGAAAGGAAAAGAATCTATTTTATGCTTTTCTATGAAGTGTTTATATATTCTCTATAATAAGAGAGCTTGTTTATCATTAATATAATATACTAGGAATGATGAAACAAGGATAACTTAAGGGTTATTCATTGAAAATTTATTTGATTGATTTAGATAGCTCATAAGTCACACCTGGGATTTGGTTATTATTGAAGGGGGGTAACTTATGTTTATGCTTTGTGGGTAGAAATACCATTGTGTTTTGGGGAAGGGAATAGGTTGTTTCCAAGGTTAAATACTACCTATAGAAGGAAATTACCTATGCATAGTTTATAATGGCCTTAAGTCAAATCGAGCTTGAGTAGCATATGTGAGTAGGATGATTGTCACTCAAAGTACTAAGTGAGAACACTTTGGCCAAAGTACTATGATTTCCTTTGGCTCCACTGTCAATTCGCCATGATCCACTTATGCGTGCTAGTTCAAGATTATAGAGTCTACATGTTCTAGTTATGTAGGAAACAACACTAAGCTCAGAATGGTTGTCGTTACGAGGTTACTCCACCAATCTCTTCGTCGAAGGGAAGGGAAATCTATCAAATGATAGATCTGCAGGAAAGTGCTTGAGTGATGCTTCTCCTCCTCAACTCGCGACTAAGAACAAGATTTGAAAGGAGATTCTTGGACCATCTATATCTATTGTTGGGTTAAAGTACAAACCCGTGTCACCCTTTGGGCCAAGCGTACAAATTCTATCGTACCAGTTTCAGCCAGAAGGGATTCAACCGAGTAGGTTTCAGCTGAACCCATGTGGCAATGACATGGTGCCTACGTGGCTTCAATGTTTCAGCTGAGTAGGTTTCGGCTGAAACCTACTCGGTTGAATCTATTCTAGCTAGAACAAGTTAATATAAAAGCAAAAAAAGTCGAGCATGGGAATTTCGCATGTTCACCCGAAGATAGCGCGATCAAAGGTTGGTCAAGGAAATACCGGTTCTAAAAAATGGAAACGAACCCAGGTTTTTTTGCATTCAGGTCATTTGTTTTGGTTATTATAGCGATGGTTGTGCAAGATATTAAGTTGTGTTTTATTGTTTGTTCTCAATGATTTGATGTGTTGCAAGTGAAAGTTAGGGTTTTATGGTTGTTCTCTTTGTATTTGTATAATTCGTTGGAAATTTTTTTCTTCACATATTGAAAAGTCTGGAATATAAACTACTAGTAATGTTTTTTAATGTGATTTGGTTTAGAATATTTGGGTTTTTTCCATCATTGGAGTTTTCGGTGGCAAGTTTTATTTTCATGTATGTCGTAATTTAAATGATGCATTATTAACTACAAGTTAGGGGGTTTTGTATGTGATTTTAGGGGTTTATTTATAAACCCATAAAATCACATGCGAATGTGTGAAATCCCTACATAGATGCCTCTTCCCGAATGGGTAGTTTGACATTAAATATGGAAAAATTATTGATGATTCCTTTATAAGAAAATTTTGTAGACATTCAAAAGTGTGATATATGTCATATATATGATTCTGGAATAGTTTTGACTGATTTTTCTTACAAGGCCAAGGTTTTTAATTTGGCATCGTAGTCTTTAGTCCCAATTTCATCTACTGTGAAAGATAAATAGGATAACACGTGTCCTGGGTTGAACCTTGTTTTTGTAGGCCGATCATTTATTTGTGGTGGGATGAAGTTGTTAATGCAAGAATAGCATCCATTGTCTATGTGTAAAGAAACCCACATTGCATGTAAAGGAAGTCGTGATCTTTTCCTATGTTTACACAAAATTTTGACTAGGCCATTGTAATTTTTTCTTTCCTAGTTGTGCCATATTTTCTTTGATTTGGGTGCTTTATTTCATCCATTTCAATGGGGAAGAGCTATGAGGAGGTAATAATGTGCTTGCTAATTAATGCTTGCATTTTGTTGAATTTGAACTAGAATCAAAGAGAGCTAACCTAATCTATAAGTCAAAATGAATATGATAAATTAATTTCCATTTGTAAAAGGAAATTGGGATGGAAGCATAGGAGTACTTGCAAATCCAAGTATTTATCTGGATTATGAGAGTATACTTATTTAACATACATAAAATGGATAGTCAATTCCCATGTAGCCAATAAAGACTAACATGTTAGCATCATAACTAATTTTTAAAGATTTAGTGTTACTTTTAAGTGTGCCCATTCTAGCTAAAAGCTCAACATCAAATCTATTTTAAAAATTGTTAACTTGGTTTTATGATATGAACTGTAACTTGCTACAATTGCTACAAACCATAGGGAAGAATTCTTTTGCATTCAAGTTCATTCTAGTTAAGAATCATAAACAAAAGAGATTTGTATTGCTTGGCGAATACTGCAGAACCATCTATAATTTTCATTATCTTCTGGAAAATGTTTTGTTTCTACATAGAGATAGACTATTTAAACAGTATATTAGAGTTTATAAAATTATATGTATAAAATCATGCACAAATGTTGACTCAACCCCAAAGAGTGGAAGAAAAGCATCTTCACATCTTATTTTCCTCCAAAACTAGTAGTTTTTCATCAAAATTTCCTTCCAAATCTTTGAATGAGTGAAGATTATTAGTAATTTTATGATATAATTTGATAGATTTTTTGATAATTTTTGAACCATGATGGAGAAGAGAATCCTTCCACACCCTAGTGAAATTCCAAAAAAAGGAAACTATAGGTCAAGAAAACTTTGTGATGCTTGAAAACAAAAAGTGCACCTTCAAATCCACACAAATCTCAACTCTCTCTTGTTTGGTTGCATCCATGATTTGCCAACCAATGAAAGAAATACATGTCAATAAAGCATCATAAAAATAACTTTAAAAACCTTTCAACCATTTATGAATGTTACAAAAATAAAACCTTGGTATTATGTGTTTGTAATTGAAATCAATTGCCACAACTTGCATTGTGAGCACACCTAGGAACCTCATCTATGACATCTCCACTCATCACACATCCTACTCAAGCCTTCATCATAACAAAAACCAACAAACATATCCCACATTAGCTAATCTACCATATCAAATGAAAGATAAAAAGTAGGTACCATTATTACTCATTTCATCAACTCTAAAATCAATGGAAATAAAGTGCCAAACCAATTTGGGAATGCTTATATGGTATCTACACCATCTTACTGGAACACATGGTAAAAAACTAATCTAACTACCAAGTATGTATGTGTAAACATTATGTCTATAATGCATTCAATACTATGTATACTCACATCACAAAACCTAACAAATGGTTGCTCACACCATGCAACCCACCCTTGCATGAAGCCCAATATCAATGTGTCACTAACTCGATTTGCATTCATGCTCTCAATTGCACACTATGAAAAAAATCATCAATTAAATAATTTTGATCACACATTGATTGCAAATAAATTTATTACAACAATATAAATGCAATGAGAGAAATCTAAAAAACTATCAACTAAATATCACAATCTTGAGAAAAAGCATTTAATCATAGATAAATCGACAGCCAAATTATATTTTTGAAATACTTTGAAAATAGTTTTATATCACCAATGAACCATCCATAAACTTTACAAAATTAAGCACAAAGTTTTCCTTTGCAACTCTATATTTTTATATCCACTTCATAATTTAATGATAAATAAAGAAAAAAACATAAATAGCTATCTATTATCATGCTACTACATGAAAATGGCTATAGCCATTCATAATATTTTTGAGTCATTATTTGACAAGAAGAGAGAATAAATAAAAACTTGCTAAATTAGAATAACGCAATTCTTAGAGTAGTACCACACAAAACTAAAAATATGAACTATACAGATCTCTAGTTGCTTTATACATTGTTATTTCTTATACCATTGTCTTCATTATGTATCACTCCATACATACACCAAACCTAAGATTTCTAAGCCTCTTTTATTTCCTTTTCTAAGCTAGTTATAGTAGAAATTTTGGTGTCTATTCAATGTATTTTAGGATGTGGGACTAGTAGAAATTATAGATATGACTTACAATTCTATAATTTTATGCATTATGAAATTATAGAGTTGTAATTCATCCTAAAATACATTGTTTTAGGAAAAAAAAATTATTATAACTATTTTTTCATTTATCCATTCACATAACTCCAATTACTTTAAGGTACCTAGTATTTGGAGTTATTAAATTGAAGTTATGTAAATGGATAAGTGAAACTAGTTATAGTAGAAATTTTGGTGCCTACAATGTATGTTAGGATATGACTTACAACTAGATATAATTTCATTTAAATGCATGATTTTATGAATATATTTAAGTGGTGCATTTAAACATTTAAATGAAATTATAGTCATACTTTTACATTAAGTTGTAAGTCATATCCTAAAATACATTGTGTTAGGCAACAAAATTTCTACTATAACTAGTTTCACTTATCTATTCACATAACTCCAATTAATACCCTTTTAAGATTATTTCAATAAATTATTTGATTGATCATTTATTATATTCAATGTATACCATCATGGAGAACGATGAAAAGGGGCAATTATTACCCTTCCAAATTATTTTAATAAACTGTTATTTAATATTCTTTGTATTTGATTGATCATTTATTGTACTGAATGTAGGAAAACTTGGGTTCAAAATGTAAATTTGTAAACTCACTCTTTGACCTATCAACCTTCGAACGTAGTCAATTCACTTGAACATGCAAAATGCCAATCAAATATAGAAGAATATTGAATAACAATTTATTGAAATAATTTGGAAGGGTAATAATTGGCCTTTTCGGATGCCTCACACTAAGAGAATGTTTAATAGGTCATGCTTGGTGATGGTGTACATTCAATACAATAATTGATCAATCAAATACTTTAAAGAATTAATCTTGGAAGGGTAGTAGTTGGATTTTATGTGCATGGATAAATGAAACTAGTTATAGTAGAAATTTTGGTGCCTACAATGTATTTTCTAGGATATGACTTACAACTAGATATAATTTCATTTAAATGCGTGATTTTATGAATATATTTAAGTGGTGCATTTAAATGAAATTATAGTCATACTCTTACATTAAGTTGTAAGCCATATCCTAAAATACATTGTGCTATGCACAAAAATTTCTACTATAACTAGTTTCACTTATCTATTCACATAACTCCAATTAATACACCCTTTCAAGATTATTTCAATAAAGTATTTGATTGATCATTTATTGTATTCAATGTATACCATCATTGAGAATGGCGAAAAGGGCCAATTATTACCCTTCCAAATTATTTTAATAAACTATTATTTAATATTCTTTTGTATTTGATTGATCATTTAATGTATTGAATGTAGGAAAACTTGGGTTCAAAATGTATTTGTAGACTCACTCTTTGACATATCAGCCTTCGAACGTAGTCAATTCATTGAACATGCAAAATGTCCAATCAAATATAGAAGAATATTAAATAACAATTTATTGAAATAATTTGGAAGGGTTATAATGGCCTTTTTGGATGCCTCACACCAAGTGAATGTTTAATAGGTCATGCTTGGTGATGGTGTACATTCAATACAATAATTGATCAATCAAATACTTTATTGAAATAATATTGGAAGGGTAGTAATTGGAGTTTATGTGAATGGATAAGTGAAACTAGTTATACTAGAATTTTGGTGCCTAGCGCAATGTATTTTAGGATATGACTTACAACTTAATGTAAGAGTATGACTATAATTTCATTTAAATGCACACCACTTAAATATATTCATAAAATCATGCATTTAAATGAAATTATATCTAGTTGTAAGTCATATCCTAAAATACATTGTAGGCACCAAAATTTCTACTATATAACTAGTTTCACTTATCCTTTCACATAACTGCAATTACTACCCTTAGTAATTGGAGTTAAATGTAAATGGATAAGTGAAACTAGTTATAGTAGAAATTTTGGTGCCTAGCACAATGTATTTTAGGATATGACTTACACCTTAATGTAAGAAAGTATGACTATAATTTCATTTAAATGCACCACCTAAATATATTTATAAAATCATGCATTTAAATGAAATTATAGAGTTGTTTAAGTCATATCCTAAAATACATTGTAGGCACAAAAATTTCCACTATAACTAGTTTCTCTTATCGATTCACATAACTCCAATTAATATCCTTCCAAGATTATTTCAATAAAGTATTTGATTGATCATTTATTGTATTGAATGTACAGTGCCATCACCAAGAATGGTATTATACATTCACTTAGTGAGGCATCCAAAAAGGCCTAGATGTGTGTAATGACAAAAGCATAAACACTTAAGACATCAATCATAATAGAATATCCCCTTCTCTAACATGAAGTAGAATTGCACCACACATAATTATAGTGTAGAATTGCTTATGGTTGATTGTAATTTGTAAGTATCCTAAAATACAATATGTCTCTTTAAATATAAGTTATGCATGATTATCTCCTTATCCCTACTTATATAGATGTATTATACTTAATCATACACTCTTTTATTATACACTCTTATCCTATATTATACACACTTGTATGATTGTTATTTGGAATTTAGAGATACCCTGCAATTTTAAATGATAATATGTGAGATTGTTTGTTTAAGAATTTAGTCAAATTATCCTCATGTCCATAATTCTTAAAGCATTCAAGATTTATGTATTTATATGCTCACATGTTACTTTTACATGTGAATGTTTCATTAGGATATTTTAGTACCACTTCTTTTATAGGAAATTTTTTATAATCCTACTGTCTCCCTTTCTCCCTCTTTTTCATAGATAGTTGAATGAACTTAAAATTGTTCTTATTTTTACTTATGATGTTCAAGCCACTCATTCCTCATATTTCCCATTTTTTATAATTTCCTATGGAGCATCTTACTAGAAAAATGGTTATTGCATATTTTACTAAATTAGAGAAATAAAATAAGTACATATTTGTAATTTTTTTGTTTTAATTAAATTTGTAGATCTTTGTATTTATATAGATATGGTTGATGATTAGGGATCAATCATTCCACTCAGTCTCAGCAACAAGTTGAGGCTAGGTCTAATTTATATAATGTTAGCATTAGGAGATTAGAGAATGCTTTGAGATGTTTGGACCAAACAATACTTAACTCTCCTAATCTCCCTAATAGAGATAGATTAGTTGGCATTCAACAAGAGATCCATCGTATGATTCACACGATTCGATCTTACAATCCTTATGATGAGGTCAACATTCAGGAGTTTTATAGGTCCCTTTCCAACAATGTTATTGGCACTGAAAAAATTGATTCTATTACTAGTAGAGTTTCAACACATAATGTGCACAACATGTTCCCTCATTATATGGGACAAAAGAAAGTTAGAGGATATGTTGTTACTAGATGCACAAATGACCTTGTTGCTCCGTTTATATATCCCAAATGGTTGGCAGCCCATCATAGATGGCCTCATAATGATGAGTTGCTACTTTATTTTTGCAAACAACTATATGTTGAGTTTCATTTAGGGTTAGCAGTGGACTACACATCTATTCCTTCACATGTTGGACAGGGAAAAGGGAGGTTTGATGACAAACCCCAATTTAGACGTGCATATTTTCCACCGCCTGTCAACAAGAGGGCATTAGTTGGTCCAAACCTTTTGGTTCTTCTAAAACGTTTGGAACTAGCAGTAGCAAGAGGTGCAGTAGCAACACCTACCTGATTTGACCTTTTTGACAGTATTGTTTTGATTGCTACTCAAGTCAATCAGATGTCATCTGATTGTGTACATAGATACTTATTATGTCTGTGGATTAGCCTTCCTCCCACTAAGGCTACATCTTCCAATTATGATCCCTACATTCATGCAGAGCTACTATCACCATTAGATGTGGCCCAAA
>VDFB02142017.1:0-29666 GCA_007258455.2 Sequoia sempervirens
AAATGAGGAGCTCATTATTTATAAATATAGAGTATATATTATTCCAGGATTGAAAATTAAAGAAAAGATTACGAGGGTATATCGTGACACTCCATTAGTGGGTCATCAAGGTTACTACAAAATATACAAGCAAGTGTGGTAAAAATTTTCATGGAAGCTCTCAAAGGGGGTATATTGAAGCATATTAAGGAATACATGGTTTATCAAAGAAAAAAGGTAGAACAAACATTTCCAGTAGGGTTGTTACAACCTTTACCAATGCTAAATAAAAACTGGGAGAGCATTTCAATTGATTTCATTATAAGACTACCAAGGGTACAAGGGAAAGATTATATATTTGTAGTGGTGGATTGGATAACTAAGTAGCTCATTTTCACGAAGTATCTTCTGAATATAGGGCACCACAAATAGGAAATCTCTTCTTTAGAGAAACCTTCAAACTACATGGACTACCTAAGAACATTATCAGTGACATAGATAGTAGATTCATAAGTTCATTTTTTTAAGAACTCTTTAAGTTGACAAGAACAAAACTTACCCCAAGCATCAGCTACTACCCACAAATAGATGGGAACATTGAAATTGTAAATAAATGTCTTGAAGGGTACTTGTGGAATTGTGTCATAGGGAAAAAAAGACTTGGGTTAAGTGGCCACACGTTGGAGAATATTGTTATAATACTACTCATAATATGTCAATAGGGATGAGCCCTTTTAAGGAACTTTATGCTCGTATGAGGTAATATCATTTGGAGATCCGATCCTTGTGAATAACATAGTATTAAGGGCAAGAGACTTAGTGTAACAAAGTATATATATTCTAAACACACTTAAAGACAACTGGCAACATGCCCAAAATTAAAAAATATGCATGTTGATCATAGTAGATTCAAAAGAACACTAGAGGTTGGAGAATTGGTTTTCCTAAGGCTAAAACCATATAAACAAACCTCCCTTAAACGAAATAGAGTAGAAAAATTAAAGCCATCATTCTATGGGCCTTATAAGATTATAAGACAAATCAACAAAGTTGCTTATGAATTGGAGCTACCTACAAATAGTAGGATTCATAATGTTTTTCATGTATCTCGCCTCAAGAAGGTGCTAGGTCAACATGTTACACCATGTCCAAAGTTACCCTTGCTCGATGATGAGTGAAAATTAATTTGAGAACTTGAGGCCACAATTGACATGAGAGAAAATAAATTAAGGAATAAGATTATTCCATAATATTTGGTAAAATTTTAGAGTCCACCCATGGAGGATGCTACTTGGGAAGGAGTGGATTTTTTTTTATCATCCCAATCAAAAATTTCTCATGCACAAGCAATCTTGGGAAGGGCGAACTATCATACCTCGCCAAGAATGAGATCATAAGTTTTTGGAACACCCAGATCATGGCCTTAATATAGGTGAGAATAATAAGTAATTGTGATGATTATAATAAGTGGTTAATTAATATTAAACAAAAGGTTATCAAGCAATTATTCCCAAAAGATATAAAAATAATAATAATAAAACAATTTTTTTTAGGACAATGCTTCACTAGGAAGGGGTGTAACTCTTCACTAGGAAATGGTTTGGTGAAGAGGTGTGATTTCATCATATTGGAAGATATAAAAGGGGGGTCATTTTATTTGAGAATTAAATAAAGAAGAAATAGGAAAAGCACATCTAAGACATCAATTCAAAATATATATTGAGAGCAATAATAAATAATATTCAAAAAATAATTTATTGTAGCCATTGAGGATACATTTATTAATTTATCAAGGGGTAATTAGTCATCAATAATCCAAAAAATCTATTGAGAAATCACTTTTGAATTGGTGGAAGTGTCTTGCAAATAAGAAGAATGACCAACCTTCCAAGTTCACGAGAGATGAAGGATGACCCACCTTTATGCTCTTATCAAGTTCAACAAAAGATGAATTGGATGACCAACCTTCCATGCTATTGGGCTTGATCAAGGAGGATGACAAGCCTCCAAGGTGGACTGAGAGGTGGAAGGGTGGCCCACCTTCCACACCCCAGGAAATTCAAGGACAACGAACTTTGATATTGCCATTTGCAAGCATCTTCAAGGAATTCATAATGTGATTTGCTATGAGGAATATGTTATGATCTAAATATTAATGTTGTTATTAATTTGAATATTAATGATGTTATTAATTTAAATGTTAACGATGCTTTGATGTATTGATTTAAATATTATCATAAATTTTGATAATTAATATTAATAATATTAGTTTTGAGTGATTAATATTGTTTGTAGGTGTAAAAATAGGAATATCCTAACAAGGGACATTGTAGATGACTATAGTAGGACATGGGTATATTTCCTTAGAGGTAAATTTAAAGTATTTAGTAAGTTTAAAGAGTTTAAGGCTCTTCTAGAGAATTATATTAATAAGAAAATTAATATTTTGAGGACCGATGATGGTAGTGAATTTTGCTTAGTAAATTCCAATATATTTTATAATAATCACAACATGGAGAGACATAAGACAGTTTTGTACACTCCTCAACAAAATGTAGTTTTAGAAATAATGAATAGGACATTGCCATGGAGAAGGCTAGGAGTATGCTTAGTGGATTTGACTTAGAACAAAAAATATAGGCATTGGTGGTTGCCATGAATTATTAAATTGTTAATAGGTCCCACAACTCTTGATAAGACTTTTTTTATGGATGTGTTGTTAGGAAAAATCCTTCATCGAGACATCTTTGCACCTTTGTCTATGAGGCATATGTACATGCGCCTAAGGAGAAGTGATCTAAGTTGGAGAAAAAGGCTATAAAGTATATCTTCATTGATTATGGCATTAGTGTGAAAGGTACAAGCTTTGGGATCATGTGGTAAACAAGTATAATTGTTATCTTTAGAGAAGCTGAAACTTTTTCCACGGTATTGTAGCTAGAGAAGGATGAATAGAAAGATGTGGTTGAAATACCTCCAAAACTAAGAAGGTTGAACCATAATCGCATGAAGGACTTGAGGAGGAGGATATCTCAAATACTTCAGAGAGTTCTTAAGAGGAGCTAGAATCTCAACCTTAGCTCTTAATGAAGTTCATTCAACATAGACAACATGTTGATAGATATAATCCTGCTGATTAAAGAGGTATTTTTGTTTGATTGCTAACATAAATGATCCTAGGAATATGAAGGAGGGTATAGGTATGGATAATGTAGATTCTTAAAAAGTGGTCATGGAGAAGGAGATTTTATATTGAAGGAAAATGATTCATGGGACTTAGTACCTTTCCTTGATGGATGGAAACCCATTATATGTAAATGGGTGTTGAAAAGAAAGATTGGTTTAGATGGAAACATTGAGAAGTATAAGACAAGATTGGTTACAAAGGGATATTCCTAGGTCGAGGGAATTGGTTATGGTGATATTTTCTCCCTAGTTGATAAGATGAAATCCATTCAATTTATATTATCTAGTTTAATATAATTTGATCTTTAGATCAAGAGCAAATGGAGATGGCTATTTTCCTTTGTGGTGATTTGAATCCTGAAGAGATTTAAATGCCTCTAGTAGAGAACTAAATTGAAAAAGTTAAAGAATATTTGGATATGTAAGATGAATAAATCTTTGTATGGTCCTAAGTAATCTCTTAGGATGTAATACTAAAAGTTTGATATATTTATGTTGAGACTGATTTTGCTGAGGTCCAAATTAGAGCATTGTATTTATTATAAGATGGATGCTGATTGCTTCTTATTATTGCATTATATGCTAATGATATGTTGTTTATAGTAATATAAGGATATGTTTTGCACATTGAAGTCTTGAATTTTAGTATGATTTGAGACAAATGACTTAGAGGTAACCATGTTCATCTTAGAGATGGAGATTAGAAGAGATAAAGATAACAACAATCTTTGGTTGGGAAAAATTATACAAACTAAATGTTGGAAAGATTCAACATGTCAACTTGTAGATTGTTGTGTTGGACTATTTTGGTGGGAACCAAGTTATCAATAGAGCAATATTTGAAATCTCCTGATGAGATGGAGGATATGACCAAAATACCTTATGCTAACTTGTTGTTGGAAGCTTAATGTATATTATGGTCTATATAAGACTAAACATTTGTAATGCTCCTTAGTTATTTAATGGAAAATCCTAGATGAGTACAATAGGAAGTGATAAATGTGGTTTTTAGATGCTTGTGGGGTACCTCTAATTATTCCATTTTTTATCATGATATTTCCATAAGAGACAATATTTAGTGACTATTCATAGATATGTGGAGTTAAATCAAGTTAGGGACGTTGATAGAAGGATATCTACTTGTGGATATATTTTCACTATGTTTAATAGTGAAATTAGTTAGATGAAAGTGACAAGATATGGTCACTTTTTCCACTACAAAATAAAAGTACATGGAAACTACTTATGCCTGTAAGGAATCCATCCAACTTAAATATTTGTCTTCAAACATGGGGTTGCATCCAAGAGCTATTATAGGTCTATGTGATAGTTAGAGTGCCCAATATCTAGTAAATAAATTGATTTTTCATATAAGGATGAAGCATATTTATGTCTAGTGCCATTTTGTTCATGACATGGTAGAGGATGAGAGGGCAATGTTGGAGAAAGTTAGTTAATGGTAGGGATGCTAAAATGACAAGATGAAGGCTTGACACTAGTAGCATGATATGAAGGTATGCAACTAGTAAAATAAGATGAAGTAATGGTACTAGTGGGATGAGATGAAGGGTGACATGATAATTTCTTCTTATCCAAGTGAGCACCATGATCAAAATCAGTATCCTCATTATGAGCAAATATTTCATGATTAACTAAATTCAACCATCATAAGATTGAGAGGTGAACTTCATAAAATAATAAAATAA
The DNA here is from genome assembly GCA_007258455.2 of Sequoia sempervirens. Taxonomy (NCBI): domain Eukaryota; kingdom Viridiplantae; phylum Streptophyta; class Pinopsida; order Cupressales; family Cupressaceae; genus Sequoia; species Sequoia sempervirens. The sequence goes on from VDFB02142017.1 coordinate 4,872, forward strand.
GGTTACAACAAGGGAAATGACATTAATACAAATATTAGAAATTTGAAAAATGAATAAAAAAAAAAATACCCTAAGGTTAAGACTTAAGGGGTTGTAGGATTTTATAGGGTCACTAGCATGAAAAGGAAAATACTTATCTTTTTCTAATAATCTCAAGGTAAATAAATAAATTTAATAGGATGATCCATTAACCCTAGTCCATTTAGCTAGGACTAATATCACAAATGCTCAAATTTAAACAAATAAAAAATATTGATACCTAGTTCTAAACTTGATGAATATTCTCCATTATAAATATTGCAATTAGTGCTCAAGAAAGGATGAGATAAACAAATCTATATTACTAAAATTTATTTTTATCACTTTGGTTTGCTTTCTTGCCCATGAATTTGAACTTTGGTGATTTTGATGTGACAAATTTATTTGCCTTCATGTTTCAGATTTGCTCTTGGAAAGAGTTGGCGTCTATAGATCCTATTTAGAAGCTTGTTAGGTTTGATTTATTCTCATTTGGTCAAACACTTGTCATCAATTTAACTATTTCGTGAGAGAGAACAAAGACAACAAGCAAACATGCAGTAATATATAGGATGTTGGTGTAAGCTAATGATACAATGTTAATGTTCTATGATGCTCCATGACTAATAACACAAATTTTAAGAATGAGAGCTTGTAGATGTTGCATATAGATTGACACAAATTAGGGTTTGTCCTTAAATATAATACTAACTTGAATTAGTTCAATATCCCCATATTTGATCCAAGGGAATGAATAGATAAACTAAATTTCAAGACAATTAATAAATATATGTAAATATGAAATTAGATTAAGATCAAAGTATTTACTAACTTTTACATTGAAACATACCACTCATCTCATACATTAGACAAAACCTTATCAAAATAATTAAAAAATAAAATAGATAAATGCAAGATATATAATTTTTTTTATTACAATATTTAATATTTTTTATATTAATCAAATAAAAAATAGTATAACAAAAAAAATCTCATACTTATCTTAAGAAAAAAATTAAATTTAAATTTGAATATTAATAAATATATATATTTTTATTAATATTCACAAGACCAAAACAATCTATAAAAAATAAAAATAAAAGATACTCTCTTTAAAAAAAGAAGAAAAAGAAATGAGATTCCTAATCAAACCCTAGTTTGAATCTTTCTAGTTTGAAGGAGTCAATTTTATATTCTTTCAAAGCTCCGTTTGCTAGTCACGGGGAGAAAGAAAAAGAGGTCCACCCCGTTGAACACATAAAACTGGGGAAAAATCATTTAACCCAAATAAAAAAATCCTTTCTCCTATTCATTGAAAACACTGCCTCTTGGAGGCAGGCGCAACATCGGATGCCTATTCATCAACAGCAACAACATAAATTGTAATTTTCGGAAAAGTCTCTGCAAAAGCGGGAGCTACCGCCTTTAGTTGGCGTGCACACTGAGTAGTATAAAAAGGCCACATTCATTTCCTTCCGCCAAATGTGGAGATCTTTTAAAATTTGGTTCATTTTTGTACAAAACAGCACTGTATTTTTTTCCACCACCGACCACCGCTTTGCCGACTTAATACTGCTAAATTTTTGGGCATGTTTGAACAGCCGGAATCCCAATAATCGTATGTACAAGGTATGCAATGTTGTCTGAGATTTTTGTTTACTTTATGATGAATCGTTTTATTATTATCTTTTTTGTGTAAAGATTCAAGGGGCTTCTGTGCAGCAACATGTATTAATTGTTGCCGAGTTTTTGCCAATTGCGCTATTTTTGATCTATCTTGAAAGTATAATTCACAGATATGGAAATCACTTATGTAAGCTGTCAACGATTGCTCATTTTTTCTTTTTCTTTTGGGTGTAATTTTTTTAGTGTCTGCCTTTTTGGATATATATTTTTAATAAACTTCTTACCTGCCTGAGTGGTGGATTAAGGAATGGATTGAATTCTGAACCAAGCTCTTGAAACTCAAGTTGAGGAGTTGATCAACAATGATAAGAAATAAGAAGCTAAGAATAAATAAAATGGAAATCAAACCTAAGTCTGTTTCCCGAGTGGTTTCGGTCTGTTAGCTTTGTTCCTTCTGGCTATTATGCTTTATACTGGTAGTGTTGCTGGATTATGATATAATATCTCTACTCTTGCTAGCTCTTTGGGCTGTTCCATGTCGGTTACAGTCTCTTTTTTGAACGGATGCTCTGATGGAACTAAATTTTGCTAAGCTGCTCGAATGAGCTATATTCGTACACTTTTTCCCAATGTTTTGCTATTGTAACAAGCTCTTTGGGTGATGTGAGATTTATAGGGGACCTGTTTGGTGAATGTTTTTGTTTTATTTTAATTTGTTAAAGGAGCTATGAGCTTAATTTTTACGTTACAATTGAAATTCTGCTACTTCTATGAGTTGCTCACACTGTATCCAGTGCTCCCTCTATCTGCCCCAATGCCAGAAAAAACCTCCGTGGGGCCCTCAATGCTTTTGAATGTGGCTGCAGCATGCTGCCACAGTCTGGTCCAAACCCAGTTTTTCAGTGATTGCTAAATCATAGAAAGATAAACATTCTTTTATGTAGTTTTAACAACTTTTTGAAAATTAGTTAACTTTTGTTTTGCAATTTTCTCAGTGCTAGCTAAGTTATATTCCTGCGTTTGTGTGTAAGCCATTCAGGTTTCATATGGGGACCACATGATTTGCCTTAGTAAAATTTTGATTGTTTAAGAAAATCACTTACGCATGAAAAGCAACTGACTTAGTTCAACCCACATGTCTCTCTCTGTATCTAAATGGTGAACGAGGGACACCCACCCATCAGTGACGAGGAATGACATGCATATGTGCTATATCCAAACTCCAATTTTGCAGGCAAACTCATTAAATACCTTCTGATTATGTTTGAAAGGTTCTCCTATCTATTGCACTTTCTTTCAATTGCCTCTTAAAACTATAACTTTACCTATACCAAACATTTTAAAGCAACTCAACCATTACTCATTAAAAGTAAAAGAAATCTTATACAGAACAACGATAGAAAACTATTTGGATGAACAATGTTATTTAAAGGAGCTGTAGTATGCATATGGAATCGACAGAATAAGCGCAACTGAGGAAGGATTTGTCAAGTAAGTACAAAGACCTATTAAAGCCAGGTTTGGAAAATTTCACTGGTTCACTAGATGACCAAGTTGAATTAAAAAAGAAAAGAAAATTGTAGTCATTTATTTCCTGTAACCACATGAAGTAAATAATGATATGAAAAAAATAAAAGATTCACCATTGGACACTTGAATCTTCAGTTTCAAAAATCCTTCAGAAGTGCATTTGCACTGAAGCATGAATGGGATAAACTGTTTTTTAATATTTTAAAAGTAGTTGAGAGGCATAATATTTCCACAGTTCATATTAGTGATCAAGAATGCATCTGGATGCAAAAAAAATATCATACATTTACATCTAGAAGCATTCTTGATCATTAACATGGACCGTGGAAATATTATGTCTCTTATTGATACCTTTCATTGGAGGGAAATATGTTACAAATTAAAGCTCCCCGAGAAGATGAGGATCAAGCTTTCAAAGAAGATTGTAAACCTTGCTTTTCTTAAAAAAGGTTGTGATTGTAATTTTATTCCTTCTTTTGTTTGCATCTCACACAATCTTTAGAGCCATGATACCAAACATAAGCTCCCCGAGAAGATGAGGATCAAGCTTTCAAAGAAGATTGTAAACCTTGCTTTTCTTAAAAAATGTCGGGATTGTAATTTTATTCCTTCTTTTGTTTGCATCTCACACAATCTTTAGAGCCATGATACCAAACATATTTTCCATCATACTTGCTTCTCTCTCCTCAATCAGATTTCTACACATATGTAACATCTAGATCCACTTGGACACTTCATCTTAGGTGTGAGCTGATGGTCTCGAATTTGAAGGTGAGATGAGACAAAAGAAAGAATTCGCTGCTCTAACCAAAAAATAGCAACCATCCTCACATCCCCACTAACTGATTCATGGTGTTTCTCTGTGTGCTGAGCCCCCATTTCTCTCTAATGGGCTATGCTCCTCAATTTGTCATTCCTTAAGCCTCTTCTCAGTTTCTAGGATCCTCTTCGTTGGTCAACCCACCCAGCGTGGAACTTTTACCAAATAGGGACATTTTCAACTCATGAAATGCATTTGCAGAAGCTAAGATGGCCCTCATTCTGCAAACTAGCCCAAGCAAAGATCTTCGGAATGACATTGCTGTTGCTGCCCACCTCCAATGGATCATAACAGAGCTCTTTGGCACTTTTCGAATCTCCCTCATTGCCTGATGGGTTTTTACAGTCGGAAGGGAATTGTGGTTTCACTCTTGCAATTCCTGAATCTTCTTCTATTCAGTTGTAGAACCAGCATAAATAAATCTCTTCTATACATCACTTTAACAAAAATCAAACAATCAAACTATATCGGGAGATTTCTATGCATGATTATCATCCATTGTTGATAGGATCCATCAGTCCCACCCAAGCTATTCCTAGTAAGAGCTCTCCTCTAGCTGTTTTGCAATGTCATTTTTTCCCTAATTGTATTCGATTTGACACTTGTGCCTCACTACCTTACTCCTCAAGCCCCGTCCCCCTAACCCCCGGCTTTGACCAGTTCTGTTTGTCGTTTGCCTTGTGAAGACTCCTCTCTCCTTTTATCCACACCATAGTTTACATACTCTCCAATTACTCTCCAATTAGCCGAGTAATCTCCAAAAAAATTGCATGCCGAGTAATTTCTGCTTTTACTCTCGGGCAATATGCAGATGGATTTTCTCTCGTCAAATTATCGAGTAATCGCTAGTAGCTCACAAAAAACCCACAAACTTGGCAGGTTTGTCTGTATATAAATATGTCTGTGTGTGTATATGCATGCAAACTTGGCATCCTATGTATGTTTATAGATATGTATGTGTGCACAGTGCAGTCTTGAGTATACACATACATAAATATCCACACATTTGCTGAGTATTTGCCGAGTATTTGTCGAGTATTTGCCGAGCTTTTCCCGAGTCAAAATTTTTGGGCTTGCTGAGTACTCTCCAATTCCGAGTATGTAAACTATGATCCACACCATCCATCAATTTTGACTTGGGGTAGACATCTTGTTATTCTCACACCAACCTTGTTTCTAACAATCTTTCTCTATGCCATCTGCTCGTCCTTCCTCTTGATAATATTTCACTTCTCTCTATCTTCACTTCCCATAGTAATGTGCTCCTTTACTATATCTTTCATGCCTTATCTATCAATTCAAATCGAGGTTTCCCTACTGTGGGAGTCTTTGTCATCCTACATACTCTTTCTTCTCCTCAAGTCAACAAATCATCTTCAAAAATAATTTGGGATTGGAAAATCAAACCTTAAGTTAATCTCTCTCATGTTCATATCGATACTCTTTCCTTTAACTTTCTTGAAAGGGGCCTTGGCTTCATGATCACTCTACCCTCCACGCCACAGGTGGATTTCTCAAGAATGTGGTAAGATCTCTACCTAGGGATTTGGTAGAGAGATTAAATGAGGTTGTGCAATCACCATGAGGCATGCCAAAACCCCCAAGTGTAACATTCATAAAGTTGAGCTTGTTGCCTTCAAGAGATTAGCGAGTAATAAAGATGTCGTCATTGTCAAGGCTAACAAAGGGAATGCCCTTGTAATTATGAACAAGTAAGACAATGTCTCCAAGATGCTTATCCACTTTACCAATAGTAGGGAACTATAAAACCTTAGCCCACAAACTGATATTCAAAAGCATCAAAAAAGTTAAAAATGTCATTGCCCTTTCTTCCTTAGATGACACACCTAGAAGTGACTCTTTTTGAATAAAGAGGTCACCCCTTGCATTTATGACGCTCTAAAATTCACAAGGTTGTCATTCCTCATATGTCAATAGTGGATGCCATTAACTTCTTGACATACAAGCCAGCTAGCTACTTGTTTAAGATGATCTCATTGCTAGTGGGTAGGTCTAGTTCCTTTATTAAGGGTTTTTCCCATTTTTGCTGAGTTTGTCAAGGATAAAAGATAGAAGATGGCAACATCTTGGTTAGCTTTGATGTTGTATTCTTGTTCACCAGAGTTTCGATTAATGACTCCATTGAAATAATTAGATGCAACACTAATGATGAGGTTGATTCCTTGGTATAGTTGTGCATGAGGTCCACATATCTTAACATTTGAGGGAGTGGTTCATGAACATTTTGATGAGGTTGTCATAGGGACCTTTTTATCCCCTATTGGGGCTAAACTTTACTTGAAGCATTTTGAAGAGTCTGCCCTCAACTCCTTCCCCCATAAGCCTAGATGGTGGATATGCTATGTTGATGAGACCAAAATATGTTCGCCTTGTGGCTTTGAGAAATAAAAAGAATTCCACTCTCACCTAAACAACATTGTTAGTGCATCTCATTTACCAAAGAATTTGGAATCGAGAACCAATTCCTCTTTCTAGAACTTTTGTTCATTAGGAAAATTGATGTTTCCTTTGCTGCCCGTGTCTTTAGATAGACCACCCACACAAACCTGTACCTTTGCTGGTACCTTAAAGAATTTAGCTGTTAGGGCTTTTTGTATTTTTGATATTGAACACATTGACCAAGAGATGTCCCACTTGACCAAAGTTTTCAAATTGAATGGATACAAGAACAAACACATTGTGAAAGTGTTTAAACAAGCCAAATCTTAGAGTAGTTCTAAACTTGAGGAAGGCAACTTTCTTGTCATTCTTGTTGCCATCCCCTCTACATTGAAGGCATATCCGACAAGATTTTTTGAGATTCTTTATAAAAAAATGGCCTCAAATGTGCCTTTAAATCCCTTTCTACTATGATAAGTATTATCCACTGGCTTGAAGATCTTAACTCTGGGGTCTATAAGATTGCTTGTTCCTATGTGATGCATTATATTGGTGAAACCGATCATTCCATCAGCATCAAGACCAAGGAGTACAGTGCTTACATTAGGCATGAGCATGTTTTGAAATCCACTCTTGCTGAACTCTCCTCCAAAACCAAACACCACATTTGCTTGGAGGATGCTCAAGTCTTGATCAAATAAGATAATTAGAGACCACAAATTTCCACAATCCATGTGATTGATTAAACTTGCTTTTGGATTAGATTGCGTGATAATTTTTTCATATATGTTTCGAATCACACTCTGTGATCCATCATCAGGATGATAGAGCACTTTTAGTAAACAAAAGATGATGGATCACGAAGCGTGATCTGAAACGTTGATGAAAAAACTATCATGCAATCTAATCCAAAAACAATTTTAATCAAATACGACAATCATTTCAAGAGAAAACTTGGAGCAATACAAATTGGCAACCACCCCACTAAACTCAATTGTGACAATGGATAGAGTTTGAGTTTCGCTTGGCAACCAATGCTAACTTACCTCAAACAACCCCTCCTCTCCTTCTTGACAACTCCCACTTCTTGCCATTTTCTTCTTTTCTTTTCATGTTTATAATGGGCTTTCTCCCTTCGATTTCTCTCTTATTTCTTCCCTTAAATTCTCCATGGCATCCCCTTTCTTCCTGAACTTGTTTTATGGATTTTTTGTTTTGTTGTTTTTTTCATTTTATGGCTTGGTTTTTTGGACCTTCCTAATCCTATTATCAATAGCGGTTTGCCTTTGTGAATTCTATTATATTATTAAAAATTGTCATTATCATTAGAATTTGATTAGTTTGATTATGAATTTCAGAATAATAATTGCAAGGATATATATATTTTTGGGTCATTGGGGGTGCTCTCTTTTATGTTAAAACGAAATACAGAAAATACAAGTCTAAACCTTTAAAATGGGTGCAATTTTTGATACAAATTGGCCCCTAATGGAAAGCCTTCACCTACACCCATGCCAATTGAGTCAAAACAAAACGTGACTTAATCATCTTTACAAAACTGAACTTCATAGCTATCTACTTGTTAACTATTCACAAAGGATACTAAGAGGGAACCCCATAGCTTCTTTTGCCATTTTGCTTTTCCTAAGCTAGATCTTGAGTGAAAGGAGTCCAAGGTCTCATTAAATTGCCATTGTCAACCAACCAAAGGATGTTGGACAATGGCAATCCTTTTCCCAAGATTGCATTGTTTAGCATAGAATCTAACATGCCAAGAAAATTCCTTTCTATCAATGCTTCTGCCATTATTTGAACTTCCTCATTCTCAATGCCTAGGTCAAATAAAATTCAAACCATCATTGATGCAGTGTCTGGATTTACTCTATACTTGTGATTAGATGGGAGGATTTCTTCTCTAAGCATCAATTGGGTGGTGAAGATGGTTATTTTTGCCTTGGGCTTGAAGACCTTTCTCCGCTGTTTCTCCTTAATGGATACAATGAAGGCCATTTGTCTTTTCCTTGCAATTATACAAGTTGGTATCAATTATACAAATTCATAGGACTAAGTGAAGTATTATGAGAACATTAGTATTATAACCTTCATATTCCACAAACTTAGACTTGACTTGGATTTGGCAAACCAAAAATTTCTGTAATGTCCCCTTATTAGTGACATAAAATGCATAAGTTAAAATTTTGATTTTTAAAGATTGTTTGATAAAGAGCAATGAAAGATTGATGGAATAAGATAAATGAAATGCATTATTATCAACTAGTGCATAACTAACATAATTTGATATGACTTATTACTTTTGATCGGAATAGATCTTCGCCTTGGCTCCTCTTTCCTAGCCTCATTGGAGGAGGGACGCCTTACAGTGCAAAGGGCGCGTGACCAATCTCCAAGTGGATTCCCTCAAGGCTTAGTACCATCTTGGGACATCAACATGGGATCGAACTTACCAGCCTTTCCCTCCACAACCATCCTCTCCCTATTGAGTGTTAGCGAAAGGGAGTTTGAGCCGGAAGTCTATTTGTCAAGGTAAAGTCATAATAGCTCAATAAGAACACACCATAATTGCTGTAAGCATCATTATTACATAATCGTATATATATTATTCTATATAAAGATCTAATATATAATTATCCCTAATTGATTGGCAGTACTCACCTTTGCATGAACATGCATACCATCTATATTTATATGTATTTATTTTATATACATATATATAATAGCAAAATACACAATTGTATTAAATAATCATGATGAAGCTTATTAAGAGAGTAACAAATATAAATAACAAAATATGTGTATATTTATATTCGCAGATAATAACTATAATAAACATACTACAAAATTAATTAATTTTGATCATAAAATATATATATACAAATATACTCTCAGACCTCAATTATGTTTGAGTCTACCACACAAATAACAATTATAAATATCAAACACACAACAGCATAAAATAAATACAATGAACTTACTCTGTTGCTGCTTATTCCTTGTGATCGGATTTTCACATAATCTTTTATTAGAATGATACTTATTACAGGATATATTCCTCTCTTCCCCATCGATCATTTTCTTCTTGTAAATCTGAGTATTATATTCATGTATCTGCTGCTATTACCTGAAATCCCCGCTTATCTCTCATTCTTCCTCCTTAAATGTTATTTATACCTTCCCCTTTAGATGAGGAGGCACGTCTCTTTGCAAGATTGTATCTTTTTGAAGGGACACAAATGATCGCTGCGAATTCATTTTAATCTATTAGTTATGGGATCGCTGCCTTTTTTCTATCTTAATCGTTGTCTTTTAGTAAAGGAAACGTTGCCTAATTATAATCGCTGGGATATATGTTAAACTGCTGTCTTGATATTCATCGCTGCCTTTCTACCTTTATTAGGAATTTTGTCTGATTCACAGGTCAGCACCCCTTTGTCTTATTCATAGGGATCAATCGCTGCTTTAAAGATTTTGTTAGGAATCACTGCATTAGGGATAATTCATACTTTTAGGATTGCTGTCGTATATTATATTCAAATATTTATTGTTTGATATATATATTTATTAATATTATTTTATATTGTTTTTTTCTTGTGAATATTATTTTGCTATTATGATTTAATATTAATCATTGCATTCCTTATGATAGTTGAGATTTAGATGGCCATCTTTTATATTAGTTTTCTCTTTTATATATTATAATGATATTCAATATTCATTTTGTCTTTATCAATTTATATTTATAATTTAATAATATTTCAATTGTAATTACTTATATTCATATTTATTGGATTTTGTTATTCAATGTTTCATATTTGGTGTTACAACTTCGGGGACATGACAGTCCACCTCGCCCAAGATTGCTTGTCCTCGAGCAATCACTTTAAACCAATTTTGAGGTGAGAATGATCCTAGGATTTGGGGGTAGCCACACTTTTCCACTTCAATAGTTACTATTCTCCGTTATTCAATAGTAATCTTGTTGAAGTCACACATGGCATACACATACGACATGAAGCATACACATAAACCATGAATACACAAAGTAGTCATAAAGTATTCACATGAATGAGGTATACAAATGAGTACATGTATTACGTAAGGTACATACAAGATGTATGAAGCATGCTCATAGAGACACATAAGTCATGAAGTATACACTTAAATATTCGCAAGTCATAAAGTATGCATTTGAATATATGCAAGGATGCAAGGTATACACGTAAATCATAAAGTATTCATAGGAATATACGTACACTGCATGGTATACACTTGAATACACATAAGTCACAAAGTAAACACTTGAATCACACTTGAATACATAAGTCACAAGGTATACACTTGGATATATATAAGCCACACTTGAATACATAAAGTGCACATAGAAGCATGAAGCATACACATAATACATGAAGTATACATATAAATACACGTAAGTTGTATGCAAGTCATAATAGGCACTTAGAAATCACATGAATTAGGAACTAGAGTAGACAACCACGTAGCTCAACCAAGTAGCTCAAGTAGGCAACCACTTCAAGCACACAAGTGAGTAGCTCGAACACATAGGCAAGTAGCTCAACCAGGCAAACAAGTAGCTTAAATAAGCAAGCAAGCAACCAGCTCAAGCACACAATGAGTAGCTCAAGTACATAGGTAAGTAGCTCAAGCACACAAGCAAGTAGCTCAAGCACATAGGTAAGTAGCTCAAGCACACAAGCAACCAGCTCAAGCAAGTAGGCAACCAGCTCAAGTAGCCAAACAAGTAGCTCAGCATGCAAGCAAGTAGCTCGAGCAAACAACCAACCAACTTAAGCAACTTGACAGGCAACATTTTTAACATTTTCGCATGAATACATGTAATACATAGAGTATACACAAGAAGCATGAAGCATATATGTGAAGCATACACACGAGTACATGAAGTCACAAGGCCTTTATATGAATACATGTAAAGTATACACTTAAATATGTAAGTCGCATGAATACACGTAACATACAAGTCACAAAGCATGTATTTTACAAAGCATACACTTGAATATACACATAAGCCACAAAACATACACCTGAGTACACATGAGCCACAAAGTATACATTGGAATACACATGAGCCACAAAGTATACATTTGAATACACTTGAATACAAGGTATACATTCGAATACGAAATCATAAAGTATACAAATACAAAGTCATAGAGTATACACTCGAATACAAATACTTCTTGAATTCAAATACAAGTTATAGTGTATGCACTCAAATAAATACAAGGTCATAGAGTATACACTCGAATACAAATACAATCGAATGAAGTATACTGTCAAACAATTGGGAAGGGGATTCGGTGCATCCCATATTACACCGTGGACCCGTCCACCATCCCAAGGTCATCAAGCATACACACAAATACACATAATACACAAGGTATTCATATGAACTTATCTTACAAAGCATACACATGAGTGATAGGGTAGTCCTTTGAATACATGTAAGGCACACATAGTATACACAGGATGGCAGGAACATGCTCTGATACCACTGTAATGTCCCCTTATTAGTGACATAAAATGCATAAGTTAAAATTTTGATTTTTAAAGATTGTTTAATAAAGAGCAATAAAAGATTGATGGAATAAGATAAATGAAATGCATTATTATCAACTAGTGCATAACTAACATAATTTGATATGACTTATTACTTTTGATCGGAATAGATCTTCGCCTTGGCTCCTTTTTCCTAGCCTCATTGGAGGAGGGACGCCTTACAGTGCAAAGGGCGCGTGACCAATCTCCAAGTGGATTCCCTCAAGGCTTAGTACCATCTTGGGACATCAACATGGGATCGAACTTACCAACCTTTCCCTCCACAACCATCCTCTCCCTATTGAGTGTTAGCGAAAGGGAGAGTACTGCCAATCAATTAGGGATAATTATATATTAGATCTTTATATAGAATAATATATATACGATTATGTAATAATGATGCTTACAGCAATTATGGTGCGTTCTTATTGAGCTATTATGACTTTACCTTGACAAATAGACTTCCGTACTGCCAATCAATTAGGGATAATTATATATTAGATCTTTATATAGAATAATATATATACGATTATGTAATAATGATGCTTACAGCAATTATGGTGCGTTCTTATTGAGCTATTATGACTTTACCTTGACAAATAGACTTCCGGCTCAAACTCCCTTTCGCTAACACTCAATAGGGAGAGGATGGTTGTGGAGGGAAAGGCTGGTAAGTTCGATCCCATGTTGATGTCCCAAGATGGTACTAAGCCTTGAGGGAATCCACTTGGAGATTGGTCACGCGCCCTTTGCACTGTAAGGCGTCCCTCCTCCAATGAGGCTAGGAAAGAGGAGCCAAGGCGAAGATCTATTCCGATCAAAAGTAATAAGTCATATCAAATTATGTTAGTTATGCACTAGTTGATAATAATGCATTTCATTTATCTTATTCCATCAATCTTTCATTGCTCTTTATCAAACAATCTTTAAAAATCAAAATTTTAACTTATGCATTTTATGTCACTAATAAGGGGTCATTACAATTTCTGACATGGCAAAACCAACTACTTAAAAAATACTTAAATTTCTTAAAAATAATAAATTTATGCAAAATACAGCTACAAGATGTATCAAATGAGTTTGGCAAGCTTGTGGGGGTTTGGGGGTAATGCCCTGGGTGGGGGTCAATTGGTGTAGCACCCCTCGTGAGGGTTTGGCAGCAACGCCCTGGGTGTGGGTCAATGGGCACAGCACCCTTTGTGGGGGTTTGGGCGCATTTTTATGTTTTTTTACTCTAATTCACTCAAGAAAACTCAAATGCCAGAAAACTATGTTTTTTAGTGTTTATGCTGTGTTTTTGGTGCATTTTTTGCCATGTTGGGTTACATGTTTCGTGTTTGGTGAGTTGCATGCACGTAATCACTGAATTTCATTAGAACAACTCGCTAAAAACTTGGCACTTTTGATGTGTGAGTTTACTCTTTGAGTACTTGTTTCAGAAAAAACTGGCTAGTTTTCCAGCTATGATAACCTTTGTGTTTTATGTCGTATTTTCAGATTTGGTAGCACTTAAATGCATTTGGTTTGCATTCATTCACATATTTTAGTTTACAATGTATTCTTGAATAATCTAGTTTTCCTAAGAATGTTCATAGGCCATCATAAAAAGGATCAGAAATCTTTCAAAAGTAAAGTAATAGCTTGTAGAAGTCAGAAATAAAATAGTGATATATTGGGATATGTTTCTGAAGGATGAAATGGCGTCTTGCAGCATCTTTGATGTTATTTATGCATTCTAGGTTGTAAACTTTATTGAATAGTTTACAATTCCTAACCACTGTAGTCTTACTAAGCTCATTTTTTTTTGATCCTCTAAAATGATCTTTCTTTTTTACTTCAATGGAATTGTAACTATTCAATCCTTGCAGTAACAGAAGCTTTCTGGGGATGGGTGATCTAACTGCATAAAATGTGGTATAGCGTACTTCTTACAACAAGAGATATGTAATAAATAAAGGAGAATGAAAAGTATTGGATGCTACATTAAATGAGCGGAGTTTTCAAGGTGTTTGGTAATGTATGTCTCTTCTGTTTCTGGACAGCCTGTACCTGTAGTTCAAATATAACTCTTCTTGAAGAAAAAATAATGTTGTACATGTCATTAATTGCTTATTTTTTAACAGACAAATAAAAGTTAGTGCCTTAAATCATCACGTCCGATGTTTAATATTGAACATTAAAATGTGCTTTATGGCAGTAAGGTGCCACGTAATAGTAATGTATAATTTTGCTTAGCATTCTCCATTTCATATCATTTATGTAAAAAGTTATTGAAATATTACTTATCGAGTCAAGGGAAATATTAACATTTAAATATTGAGGTGTAGTCATCACATTTGCTAGTTTTGCATGCTGAAAATCAGATTTGTCTTCTTTTAAATTGTTCCATTTGCTTCTTAAAAGACATTTTACTTTTTTCACCGCAGAGGATACCTTTCATGTCAATATCATTCTATAAACATCCACGCATCTACATTTTGAACTGTAAATCCAGTATTCTTTAGGTATAATATTGGTAGTGATCCATATTATTTATTTCATTATGATTAGTTAATGTTTAAGCAGTCTGCTGTTTTCTATCAAAAAATGCAAATGATTAGTATGCATATAAAAGGAAACGAGTGCAGGAAAATTCCAATTCACATAGGACTAGGTTTAATATGCTGTTGCTCAACTAGAGTTCCTTGAATGAAACAAACCCATTTGCTATTAACCATTGTGAAATTAGAAAAGCACATTGATGTTTTGAATGCCCATTATCAGTGACATTAAGGGCAATCACAGCATTGTCATTTGACAGCAGAATAAAGGCTTATATGCATATGAAAGGACACAGAGTGCAGGAAAACTCCAAGTCATATAGGGATAGATTCAATATACCTGTGCTAGACTAGAGTTATTGAAAGATTGCTTACAGAGTCAAGGTAAATATTAATATCGAGAGATTGAGGTGTAAACCTTCTCCTCTGTTACTTTTGCATGCAGAAAATCAGATTTATCTCTTTTTTAGTTGTTCCATTTGCTTCTAAAAGGATAATTTTGTTTTTTCCACCATAGGGGATGCCTTAAATGTCAATATCATTCAAGAAATATCCATGCCTCTACATTTTGAGCCATGAATCCAGTTTTCTTTCGGTATAATATTTGGGATCTATCAATATTATTTGTTTCATTATTTTACTGTTTAAGCATGTCATGTCCCCTTTTTGGCCCTAGGCATTTGTCATGGTCCCTTAGCTTATTTCTAATTTCTCGTAGGTTGACGAGTTGGGCTTGGAAAATATTTAAATAAATAATAATTAAGTTGGTCTTAATATTATTTTTGCATGCATTGTAAAAGACATCTTTAATATTATTTTCAAGGCTGTCTAAATGGGGCATAATAAAGCCTTGTGTAACTCTTAGTGATCTTTTATTATTTTGGGATAGAGTTACAGCAGTAAATTAAAATAGTTGTTTGGGAGGGAAAAGTGAATATTTTTATTTTAATTTCCTCAAGAGTATATAAAAAGGGAGTGGGGGCTCATTTTTTTTCTTTGCCATTTTATCTATCAAACCCTTGTTTTTGAAATAGAGCCTTTGTGTTCATTTCTTTGCCCTAGGATGAAAACCCTTTTGGAAAATGGAGTTGAGGAGAAAATTCCTCCATTCCAAAGGAGTAATTCCATAAGGGATTACCTATGAGCTGATATGCTTTGTATTTCCAGTTCCCATTGGTGTTTGGGGTGTAGTTTTTACATATTTTTGTTGTTTTTAGTATAGTTTTCAGTTTGGAGGGAAATATTTATCATTTTCTTGGCTATTATAGTGCTCCATACTGCTGCTACAATGATCCATACCAGTTCTGATGGTATTTGTTGAAGATTTATTAAGAAATCTGGTCATTATTAGTTGTTGTAGCATAATTCTCGGTTATTTTCAGAGGTCAATTGGCCACTGTACAACAAACTTGACTGTTTGTGGGAAACATCACCGTAAGTGTTTTCTTCGATGATTAACAAGTGATTACTAGGGGATATCTGCTCATTACTTTGTTGATTGCTTTTGACAATAGTATTGATTCATGTTCTAATACAATAATGTCCATAAATTGTTGCTATATGAGGAATTTTAGTATTGGTAATCATTTGTAATAATTTGGAAGGTTTTCTTCTAGATTTACTTATTTCTTGCACTTGCACTGTAATAATGATTGGATAGGCCGATGGGGTACCCGCCAAGAGTTCCATTTTCATTATCCACCAATTTGGCGTTGATTTAAATATGCTTGCTGTCTACCATTTTGGCATTGATTGGATTTGTCTTTGTAATTTTCCAGTTTGACATTGACCATTTGCATACTATCCACCAATTTGATGTTGATTTGTAAATTGGACAACTAGCGGCTAGTGAGTTTGAAATTAATTGTTTATTGTCCGCATCCCAATTTCCATATGCTCTCACCTTGCCCACATTGGGATCTTGGTGATCAAAAAGAGCTTGGGTTTGTCTTGATTTTAAATGTAATGTCCCCTTTTATCGAATAAAATAATAAGTGATAATTTCCTAATCCTCAATTCCCGAGATTAGGAAAAATTATCTTTGCAAAGGAATTCGTGATAATTAAATTAAGGCTGAATTTTTTTTTTTATTCTATCAAATTTATTTAATTATCATCTTTAGACATTGGTGGGGGCCACTTTAATAATAATCTCTTTTCTTCCGACGGGCACCTTGGTGTGAAATAAATCAAAGAGATAATATTTAAGCCTGTGCGGTTACGGATTGAGACGAATTCAAATTTTTCCATTTTGAACTCAAGCTCACTCAAGGAGAACGGTTGCTTTTTTCAAAGAAAGGATGGGCAACTCCAAAATTATTAATAAGGCTCGATTTGCATGGACGGGGCATTCTGGAACAATTATTATCTTTATTTCTCTTATCGAGCATGGCTGATAATGCTTAGCAGGACGAAAACCCTGTGCTGGATGGGACGACAACCCCAGTCCAAGTGCTGATCACTCTAGAACATCATAACAAGAAGGCTGATATAGATGTGAAGACAGGTGAAGACAAAACCTAGAAAAAATTCTAGAAGACGTGTTGCCTCTGGAAGAACTTCGCTGCATACAAGACTGAAACGTGACTTGATCTCTAAGTGTTGCGAATCCAAGGGAGTTCAGGCACACAACTTACTCTTTGGCTTTCAACCTAGCGTCTCCAGGTTCACTGAATAACTATGCTTTTATTCATTTTCTGAGTATTGAATGTACAAGGAACTTTGTGTAGTTAGGCATCTATGCTGGTAATATTATTCTGAAATAATCCCTGTGCATATCTCGGGTTATAGTACAATTTTGGGCGGTATCAAAATTCAAAGTGGGTCACTGTTGCATGTTTTTCCTATTTCATGAAGTTGTTTTATCACTTGTGCAAATTACTGAATGCAATCACAAATTATAAATTCTATTAAACTGAGAATCTCACAATCAATCTACATTTCACCGGTAAAGTATATTTCATTAAAAATTTGGTGAAATCCAACTAACATTTCTACTAGGGACACTATAAAGCAGCTTGCTATATTATTTGAAATATACAAATTATTAATATACATGTGAAAGGAACGAGTGCAACAAAACTCAAAGTCATATGGGATTAAATTCAATGTGCTTATGCTAGATAAGAGCTCCTTGAAATGAGACAACCTTATTTACCATTAACAATGATTGAATTAGAAAAACATATTGATGTTTTAAATGAACATTATTAGCCATGTTGTTAATAGCAATTGCAACCATTGTTATATTTTGCAGAATAAAGGTTTGTATCCATATTAAAGGAAATGAGTGAAGAAGAACTCCAAGTCATATACAATTGTATTCAATATACCTATGCTAGACTAGAGTTCCTAGAAATGAGACATCCATATTTGCGATTAGCCATTATTGAATTAGAAAAATATGTTGATTATACAAAAATTTAAATGTCCATTATTAGTCATGTCATTGGTAGCAATTACAACCATGCTATGTTATTGGTTTCATCTATTTCACTCTGAATATTTGATGGGTTTGGATATGGGGTTGGGACTGGAATCGTCCAAAATTAAAATGAAAGAATGTTGAAAATATTTGAAAAATGATCAAAAAACCCCTTCTCCGACTTATCAAGCCATGTAAAGCGCTAGTCTAGAGGCAACTAGAGGGGACTTGGGGTGCTCGGGCTAGACCCTAGGCAAACCCAAGGCTGATGGAAAAACCCCAAAAAGGCTGAAATTTTTGAAACACTCCCTCTCCAACTCAACAAACCATGTTAAGTGTTGATCTTCTTTGCTGTTGGCACTTCCTCACGAAAATGTATTACATCAAGATCCTTTACCAAAATCGAATTGCATGAATGCCATGGGAGTTTTTGGATCACGTGAAATCATAGCAGTTCCAAGGGCATTCCATTCCTATGGAGAATTGGCCATGGATATTCTATATGGATAGAGATTCTCATAGGCGAATTGAGTCAAGTGGTATCACACTCCCTTTCTCGTTTGGCATTGCTACTATATGGATCTTACTTGATGTTCTTTTTACATTTTAATCTAATGAGAATTAAAATAGGATTACGGTAATTATTTATCTTAATCATGAACTCAAAATATTAGTTTTTTATGATTTTAATTTCTATCCATTTTTTAATCATTTTATCTATAAGTTGCTAGGTTTTTAATATTTTACTTATATAATATATTTATTTTATATTTAGTATTAATTAATTCAATAAATAAAGAAATTAAAAAAATTACATATGTATGTATTTTGGCAAAAAAGAGAATTATATTAAAAGGAAAAACATTAGATTTACAAGACTATGATTTTCAAATGGCTAGAGCCATGAAAACAACTAGAAGTAAGAAAACCCAAATAGGTTTCCCATAATTCTATCTGCCAAAAAAGCCTTGAGAGCCCATTAGATAATCATGAACCTTGAAAATGGGCTGCTACTTATCAACAAAATTGCTACACCAAAGATTTAGAGCATGCCAAAGCATCCAAAGAACTCTCTAATACCAATAAAAGGGACTTTGTTGAAGAATTCCAAGAAGTGTAGGAATTCACAAGCTTGAGTTGCAATAGAATTGATAGAGGAGGGTTAGGATTGATCATTGTGCAGAAGTTGTAAAAGCTAAGAGGCTTTCTTAGGAGGTAAGGATCCCCACTTTGGGACATTCCAATTGATTTTCCTTTGGTAAGACAATCCGCAATCGTTTTCCATTCCGTGAGGATGTGAATAAAGGATATAGCTTCAAACTTAGGAGTGAGACAAAGGATCTATTCAACCAAAATGATCAACTGCCAAGAGGATTCAATTGTCCTCACTCTATTCAAGAGAGAAATAATAATTAAGGAGTTAGTTTCACAAATAATATTTTTTTGGCCCATTGTTGTACCCAAACCAATTTTTTTGCTTCATTAAGGCATTTTGCTTAAAATAGTCTAAATCTTGTTAAAATGATGTCAAAACTCAATTTTTGGGCAAATCAAGTATGGGGTTTTGGTTAGTGTGATGTCTGTAAGATATTGGCAAAATTTGAAAAAATGAAAATTAGGGTTTTTGGACACCTGTTTTTAGGTCAAAAAAACCCTAAAAATTGAAACTTGTCAGAATTGGCTGAAATAAATTTTGATTGGCTTATTTCACATCACGATCACGGCGGTGAAGTCAGTTTCAGTTAAAAGTCAGTTTAAGCCTAGTGGGTAGTTTTCACTTTTTTTTAGGAGAAAAGTTAGGACCTCTGAGGTTGTCAATGGCAGTTGGCCAATACCAGGCGACAAAATCTAAGCTTGAAACTCAACATAGAAGATTCTGTGAGGAAAGATGCTAAAAAAGATGCTTCATGCCGAAGGGGATTTTGAAATGGCGAAAAATGGAAAAATATTCGAAGTCTGGAAACACTACACTTTGATACGTGGGAGACGCTTGTGCAATCAATGTGCAAGTCAACTTTGCGGTGTCCGTACACATAAAAATGGTGAGATACTGTCACGCACATGCGTTAGTGGCAGTAATGCTTCTATGTGGTCAACTCAACAAGCAATACGGTGTTCGCGAAGCGCAAAATGGAGGAAATTATTAGTTCTAGAGCAAACCTGTGCCCCTGCAGGCCAGGGGTGCCCTTCAATTTGGAGGCTCAAATTCAGTTGTTTCTGGTTGCAAATACATTCATTCTCTTCGGAGTTCTGTCAGCTTTCTAGCAAGCTATCTAGTGAATCCATCAGGTCAGTGAAACTCCGACAATTGGAGGTAGAAGTAGAAGTTACAGAGAGTTTACATATCATAGAGACAGTTAAATTTGCAGTTTCTGCGCCCCTGTAGCCCAGGGGCACCCTTGAATTAGACCTGTTAGATGATGGAATTTGCAAATTTTGTATGTGGGGGATTTCTTTTGATTCAACCTAGCTCCGTGATGCATCCGCTTGCAAGTGCATAAGATATGTTGAGTGACTGTGATTGTTGTTCCAATGAGCATGTAAAACGGAGGGAAAATAAAAGTGAAAATATAAAAAATGTACCTCTATAGGCTAGAGGCGCCTAGCCTTTTGGTCAGTTAGATGAGGTTTTCAGCAACTGTCGTCTTCGTGAGATCTGTGTAGAATCCTCCTGGCTATTCAGTGAATCCAATCATTAGCCCTTGGGATCAGTCAAATGCTCGTAGATGAAGACTTAGCGGAAAATGTTAAGGGATGAAAACAAGCAAAAAATGGCTAAGTATCCTTCCTTGGAAAAGGCGCCCTTCTACTGGAGGTCTTAGAATTAGTTTTCAAGCTTTGTCGCTTCTAGGGACATCTCTTCCAAGTTGTTCCATCTTCGCGATGAGATCAACGACGCGCGCATCGGAGCAATCCAACTCCTGGGAGTGAGGGTCAAAGTGGAGCGTTTCGTGAAAGTTGCAAATTACAAAATCATTATCAAAAGCGTGATGGCACCCCTACAGGCCAAGGGTGCCCTTGTATTTGAGGGCCTTAATTCAATTTTCAAATGTCGTATATACAGTCATTCTTTGCGAAATTCTTCCAACTATGCAATGGATCTAGTATCTAGTGGACGAAAGTCATCATTCACCGACGACGACAGATTGAAGCACAGAGACGCAAATCAGGAAAATGGCTAAGTTTGGTGTCATATGCACCCTTTTGGGAAAAGGCGCCCTAGTTTTTGAGGCATCAAACTCAGTTTTTAGCTTTTGTAGCTCCTAGCAACATGTCATCAAACTCGTTCTAGCTATGCAGTGGATGTGTCAGCTCAGCTCCAGGGTCAACTGAGCATCCGGGAATTAGAGTTCAATATTGACTGTGGTGACGTTTTCAGGCAGCTAAAAAATAGGAAGTTAGCTAAAAATCTCAACTTTTGAAGGAGGGCACCTAAAAAGTCAAAGTTTGACTCTTTGGAATCTAGAAGAATATTCTAGCCGACCCAAAAAGGTGGAACTCAGTTAACTGATTAAAATAAGATTAAATTCTTCATTTGCAAGCGTCAGTTTTTGCTTGCAAAGATGGCGAATTTAATTTTGCATGTTTTGTATGTTAAGTTAAACTGAACTGTTAAAAGGTGGTGCCCAATTGAGTGCTTAATTTTTCATGCAGTTTAACGAAGTGAGGCCCAATAAGAATATTTCATGCTAAATTTAGGATTATCTCCTAAATGTGATGCTTAGCTCTTCAAAATTCTTTAAATATGCATAGAGGCGTTAATTATTCTCACAACAGGTTGAGCATAAAACATGTTTTCTCTCATGCGAGCAAAGATTTGAAGGCACCACAGGTGTTATTTTTTAGAGTTCTTCGTAGATACAGCTTCAGATTGTTCGACAAACTTCATTCAAGGATAGGTAGAGGCAGATTGTAACTTCTATTTTCTCTCTCTTATTTCTTCTATTCTTGTCTTAGGTTTTCTCTCGCACATCCAAGTATACAACGGTTTTCACAGTTTTGATCATTTGGGCGTGTTGCGCACGACTTTCTCTACAAAACCTTTGTGTTAACATTTTTCAAGAAAATTTGCCTCGTTGCTTCCATTTCGGAAGCGCTTTGCTTTGTTCGGAAATTCCTTTGCATGGTGGAGGAAAAGTCGGTATTTTGAAAAACGAAGGATCTAGGTTAGCTTAGAATCATTTTCTGCACAAAACCCATATTTCCTTGAAGCTCTAAAACCCCTGCAGTTCTCGACTGAAAGTCTTTGCATGTCAAGCTAAATGACGTTTTTTCGAATTTCTGACGTTGTGGGTTGGCTTAGAATCATTTTCTGCACAAAACCCACGTCTCAAAATTTTTTCGTGAAAATTGCTCCCCGATAGGCTATTTTTAGCCTCATCAGGGGTCATTTTTAGCTTTTTGGAGAAACTTGTCAGAACATAGTCTTGTTTACAGTCAACAGGCGAGTTTTTCAAAATATAGTTCACACAGATTGAATTCAAAACCAAGTCGGTCCTAATTCATGATTTCATTAGAACGACTGACACATATATGCATTAAGTGGATCGAGAGGTTGACTTGAATGCATTAGGAATGAACCAAATTACACTTCAGAACATTGAAGAATCCGGGTTGCTAGAG
This sequence comes from Sequoia sempervirens, assembly GCA_007258455.2. NCBI lineage: Eukaryota > Viridiplantae > Streptophyta > Pinopsida > Cupressales > Cupressaceae > Sequoia > Sequoia sempervirens. Next base: position 27,447 of record VDFB02142017.1, read on the forward strand.
GCGGCTTCACTTCGCATCATTGTACAGTGTATAGAATTCGTAATGTCTTGTGTAAAGCATTACAATCCTACTACTCGAGAAATTCAATCAGTAGATGGATAGGTGATTTGCAGTATCAAGCCCAGGGACATTGAGAAGTGTTTCGGTATTCCTCAGAATCCGAACAATTTGGTCATTACCATGGATCAGTGTGAGAAAGCATTTATTGCTGATAAGGACAAATGTCAGAGTAAAATGGTAGAAAGGTGGCTAAAACAAAAGAAAGTCAGCTTGCTAAAGAATGTGGGTCCGCAGAGAGTTCAAAGATGAGTACATGATTTTGCTTACCCTTCTTAATCGCGTTTCCGGTCATGTAGATGCTAATAAATTCCAGCCTTGGATGTATTACATCATGTCTCAAATTGCTTAAAGAAGGGAGCATTACGACTGGGCCTCTTTGATCAACGATGTTCTCCACAAGCAGATGACCGGCTTCATGGTTGCTCACGAGTTTCACATGTGTTTGTACCTCGTGTATCTGATTGCCTACCAGGGCTAGTTTAGAGGGTTGAACACTGTGGGAATTCTCAGTGTACAAAAAGTTCATTAGTATTACGAACAACTTGAGTTCACACGGTCAGAGCGACACTACAAGCGTGTGCAATAAGCATTCTTGATGTACACAGTGAGAAATTTAGACCGAGAGCTACATGTGCGCATTTCAATGGAATCTAGAGCAACAATGGTAGAATGGGCGGATTGGTTCATTTAGTTCCCTACCTATACCTACATCCGCGTCTACGGATATGCAGATCATCCAGCCATGCTACCGCGTTATCCTTCAGATAGGGTGGAGTTTCTACGACAGTTGTACAACATTCATTCACATCTGCGCAACAAATGTAAGACGACTACCAACTTTCCATTACAAATGGGCATCTACAAATGCAAGACAACAGTTGACACCAAGGCTATGGGCCATGAGTTAGAAAGATTTAATCTTAAATATCATGTTGAGAGACGCTCATATGACCCTTGGGGTTATTACTCAGCACGCCTTGGCGGTCGCTCTTATCGCAAGTCTTCTATGGAAAACTACTGGGTCAACTGCGAGGACGAGTTCAAGGTGCGTAGGCGCAGCTACAATAGGTTCACCCTGTGTAAGAATCCAGGTGATTCTCAACCCAAATTCTTGACTGAATATGGCGATTTTACTGTGTTTTGTATTTTTTTGTGTTTTTGAAGGTTTTTGGACAATAACTAGAAAGCTGCGATTTTCTTAATAAATTGCTAATAAATTCAAAATAAATCATACAACATGAACTAGGCGTAGATCTCACTCATAAATCATAGGCGCATCATTTTATTGAAGATCCAGAGCTTTTACAATGCAAAAGATTGAACAAATGAATAGAATAAGATTTTATTTCAAAGAACCTGATTCTCCTTGCCAGGCGCCAAAAATAACAGAGAAAGAATGTACGGCTGAAAGGATAGATGGATCTCCAGCCTCAGAAACGTTGCAGAAGCTCTCAATAACCTAGCCGCCCAAGATCCCTCTGCCAGAGACTGAAGGTGAAGGCGTATCTCTCTGAAAAGAATAGTACGGCCCTGCTGGTACAACAGTACGACCTGTACAGCAGCAGCAAGAGAATATAGTACGGCCTTTGGTATGAATGCCAGATCTCTGATAAATAAGCTTTAGGATATTCGCCCCTGTTTGCTGATGAAGTTCTCTGTTAAACCCTGAATAAATGAATCAATGAACTCAATCTGTAACTTCTGAATGAAGTCACCAAGATGCAAGCTTCAACTGGTATTGCACAGTCTCAGTCTGCCAATTCCTGAAGAGGTATCGTTCTCCAGAAACGCTTCGTCTGCTGAAACCCTAGGTTTTGTAAACTCCAATGCTCAGAGCAAATACAAGACAAATTTGAATAACATATCATAATGAATCGATTTGTCTTCCCTGTAAATATATATCTCTCTTGAAAAGTTCGACCCAAAAGCTCTTTTAATAATCATTTAATAAAAATGATTAAATTCGCCTTTTAGACTTAGGAGAAATTATAAATAATTAAATGATGTCTCATAAATGAATAATAATTATTCATTGTGTCAAATATATCACTTTATTATAAAGTATTAAAAATACTTTATAATATACCATTTAATTATTAATATTTAAATATATTAATAAAGTGACTTTAATATAAAGTCAAAATATTAAATATTTAATAA
>VDFB02142018.1:0-16839 GCA_007258455.2 Sequoia sempervirens
TTAATCCTTGTAAACATGATAGCAATGAGAGCTAAGTGGAAGATTCTATTGAAACAGTACTCATAAAATACGAGTCAATGCATATCAACTGAAAAAGCTTAAAAACAGCTAAATCCACGTTTTTCTTGATCATCAGGTATACACAGAATTTGATACATTCTGCTGAGTCTGCCTTCCAAGAAAGTAGTCGAGTCGTAGATTTTTAGAGCTTAAGAATTGAATTTCAGATACCTCTTAAAGTTGACATCTGCAAATCGAAATTTCTGTATGTAATTTTTGCCCTGCCAATGATCTTCCTACAGGGTTTACCTGCGAAATAATGAAATATATGATTTCGTTTCATTTGCAGTACTCCTAGGTGATGTTAATCTATTTTTGATTGATGCAGGCTTGGAGTTCATATGAAAGAAACGAGAGCTTGAGCATTGCTGATCCAAAACTGGAGTTGGAGACTCTATCTGAAAACGAACAAAGGCAGATATTAAGAGTTATACACATTGCTCTTCTTTGCACTCAAGGCTCTCCTACTAAGCGACCATCCATGTTTAATGTTTTGTCAATGTTAACAAATGATTCAGAGATTTCAGATGTACCTACTCCACCGGCTCTGTTGGATCTTTCAACAGACTTAATTCCTAAGCCCCGCCCAGTAATTGCGGGCGCTTCATCTTCAACTTCAGGAGCTTCTTCCTCAACGTCACATGGATCCATTAGTCTCTCTCTCTTTCCACGCTAAGAGTTATAGGTGATCTCCCTATTGATTGGGTTAATTCTGGATGCGAATGAATGAAACATTCCATGTTTAGTTGATGGATTCGTCAGATTCACTGTACAAAGTTTTTTAGAACACACTAGTACAAATACCTGCCCGTTTACAGTAAAAGAAGTGTGCATAGTACTGGTTACTGCCAAATAGAATGGACAAGGAAGAACTCTTACAAAGTAAATGGTTTTTTTTTCATAATTTAAGCATTTTAATATGGAAAGTTTCTGTCTTCTGTAAATTTAAGATCTATTCGGGTTCGCTCTCTTGGAGCTTAACACTTTCGTCCTTATGCACTGTATGGGATTGTAGGATGGATTAATCAAAGAGTTTACTTATTTATTTATTAATAAGTGTATTTATTACTAATTATAAAATAATATTACACATTTAAAAAATGTGGGTGAAAAAAGTTAGCATTTTTAATGTTCAATTAGGGTTTAAGTCTAATGTAAGATATCATAAAATATAATTAAATTCTCTAGGCAGCTAGAGTAAGAGTAGAAGAAGGAAGGGGATCCCAGTCATACAGTTTACTTCATATTTAATGGGGTTCGCAATAACCATAGGAGGGTCACATCCATCATTATTATCATTACTTTCTTCTTGTTTGTCTTCATTGGCCACATGAGTAGGAGAGATGGCAAGAGTCACTTGAGGAAATTTGCTTGAGTTTAACTAGGTCAAAGAACCTCCTCTAGTAGGCAGTAGAGAGGTAGAGCACATGTATCTAGGCTATAACCAACTCCATTGAGCATACTACCTTCTCATAGGGCAAGGGGGAGAGGCCGATGAACGAGTTTCCCGGTGGCCATGAATAGGTTGGCTATGGCCATGTTGATGCTTATGAGGAGGGAGTTGGGGGAACACTAGCCACAATACATGGGACATTATCCCAATAATCTAATAAAACCTATAAGTGTGCCACCTCATGTGCAACTTTGCTAGGTTGCATTTGAATCTCCAAAAACACATTAGAACAAATCATAACTTTAACATAGATTGAATATTGGCAATCAATAGAACATCCTAAAAAAACAAAATTTATATCTTTCCATATGCTAAACAGAATCTCCATCTTGAAAGCATGCAGATTTGAATAAATTTTGGGGGGATATGAGGCCAATCCTTTAATAATACTATATGCCAAGAAAATGGTTCTGGTATGAATTGCTTGAAGAATTCATTAATCCAAGACCAAACATCTTGAGCTCTAGGAAAAAACCAAAATAGATGATTGGGAGGTTTTTGATGCCCACAAAAGGCCATCAAGGAACAAGAATGCCTAAATGGGCCAATCTAGAACCAATAGGAAGACCTTAAAAAAGAAAACACCAAGAAAAATGAACCAATTTAGGATCTAGAATGACCAACCAAATGGTGTGAAACTTGCATTGTTATACTAACATAGGTGACTACAATTGCCACCATTGATTTAAGGTAGGTTCCATGGGGAAATGAGGGGAAAGCTAGTGATAGCCTTGTTAAGGCCTATATCTATGAAATGTAATGTCTAGATATTGCTTCTAGTCTTTCCACTAAGATTTACAAGATCTAATTCTAATTTTGTGAACCATATCAACCAAGATGACTTCAATAATTGTGTCAAAGGTTTCTCGATGATGTCTAGATAGTTGGAATTGAACCTCAATTATATTCTAAGAAAATAGATTCCTAGTAGTTCTAGAGAAGATATCTAGGGGCATTTTGATCTCCTTTTTGAAAAATCTCAAAGCACAAACCGAAAGAGTCCTTGCAAGAGGATGATTTTGGCACTGAAAAACAAGAGACTACCAAAGGTTTTATTGGTTTATGGAAATTCCAAATACAAAAACCAAAATCATTCCAAAGAAACCAAGGCTTCTAGCTTCCCAACTACCAAATACTTTTCATCACAAAGGTCCCTTGAGTCTAAACAACCTCTTTCATAATAAGAAAGGTATAAATTTGAATTCCTTTCCAAGATATTTCCCTAACTAGATGACCAAAGGAAATGTAGTGTCACACAAATTTTCTAGGCTTCATTACCCTCGAGAGCACAAATGATCCACTTAGTGCAGAGGACTAAGCCCTAACACTAAGTAGAGATTAATCCTAATCCTTCTAACTCATGAGGAAGAGAACAAAACTCTTAAGCTACCTAATGGAAACGCTAATGATTATTTCGAGAAGACTAAAGAAAATCATGAAGAAGCTTCTCTAATTTCAAATAAGAAGCTTTCGAGTGAACCTAACAAGAGGAGTGATAGACATGAGTAGTCACAAGAATCTTAGAGTGGATTTGAATTTTTCCTACTAGAGTTAGGTGTTTGGTGTCCCAATAAGCTATTTTTTTCAATTCTAGCAAGGAAAACTTGTCATAAAGAGGTGGAAGGCACTTGAAAGGAAAAGGGTATGCCCAAGAACCTAGAAGTTTCACCATGATCAATTCACTTCCATCCAAAATAATTAAGCCAAGAAGGCTTAGGAAGGAAGGATTATTGGTTGTACATCTTTTTCCATTGAATGACAGAGCTTAAGGCCTTGCAAAAAATGTCTAAACATTGCAAATCAAGTGTTTTATGTATTTTCTTTCTTTATGAGAGTAAGAAAATATCATCAACAAAATGATCATTCACTAGTCGAGTTGAAGAGTTGGGTAAATAAATACCTTTCACTAGTCTATGAGAAATAAAATGAGCCAAAAGGTATCCAAAGCCTTCGACAACAAGCACATATAAAGCTAGAGTGAGGGGGCAACCTTGGTGAGTACACAAAAAGAGCCCAAAAGGAATGGTTGTTGACCATTGATAGTAATATAGGTAGAAGCATCAACATAAATCATACACAGACTGAATGAATTGAGATATAAATCCCAAGGCTTCAAGCATAACTAGGATGAAGTGTCCCCCAATAGGATCATAAGCCTTGGAAAAATTAATTTTGAAAAAAAGAGCCTATTGATGATAATGTCGAGCCCATTCCATGCCTTCCCAAATTGCAATAGTGTTATTCAATATGTATTTGGATTAATAAATCTAGTTTTCGTAGGTCACACAATTTGAGGAAGGAGATGTTGTAGTTTCAAAGCTAAGGTTTTGGTAACAATTTAATACGAGATATTGAGCAGGGGATGGGTTGTCGGTTGTAAATGTCTTCTTGATCCCTATATTTATGTATGTATTTAATATTACCTTTGTTGATGAACTTTCCTAGAGAATTAGACTAGTAAGATTCAAGATAGACTTTTTGCCAAAAAAAAGAAGATTCAAGATAGACTTTATGGAAATCCTCACTCTCACAATCCCAAAGAATTTTATAAACTTCATAGAAAAAGCCATCACAACCAAGGACTTTGTCATTAGCAATGGTGAAAACCAGTTCTTGAATATCAACAATGTAGAACAATTAATCACAAAATGATCATTGAGAGGAAGAAAGTTGGCAAGAAACAACCTTAAGGCATTCCTATAAAGTGTGATCACATTTAGGAGAATTACTTGAGCCTTAAAAAACCTATCCATAATTCTTGACAAAAGCTTGAAGGATATCTAAAAGGTCCTTGAGAATAAACTACCCATCCTTGATTTTCTTAATGCCTTAAGAGGTATGGTGAGCTTGAAGTGCTTGAAAAAACTCTTTAGAAGTTTTGTTGCCAACTTTTAGCCAATGAAATTTTTCTTTGATTTGAGTACCTCTAGTAGAATGGTTATTATCAATTTTCTTCTATCGATGAATCTCATCCACTTTGACCTTCATAGTAGGGAAGAAAGGGTTCATTTCGAACATAGCAATAGCTTGATGGAGGTTTGAGGTGGTAACTTCGTATGCACATCAATGAAAAATGGCTATTTGGTGGCCATAGATGCAAATAAAGTGAGATGAATTCATTTTGGCCCTATTCCACTAAGCAACCCATCATGTCCCTTGGGAAGGCCTAGCCTCCAAATTCCTCACCCTTCTGATGTGGGCTAATGTGGGTTGATGAGTCAATAGGGAAGTGTTAAGAAAGATTTGGGATTTGATAGCCTTAGGAGTATCCAGTTGCCATAGAATATTAAACTTGATGGGACAATGGTCAAAAAGAGTGATATTCAACAAGGGCTCAGTTGGAAGAGGAAAGTAACTAGCAAAGAAAAAGAAATATTGAGTTGAGATGATAGTACAATCAAAGCATTTAATGGCTTTTTCAAGCCAAACTTAGAAGTTACTCCACATATACCAATGAGAATAATTGTGGTGGTGGCTCTTATTGGGATAAAAAAGACCTAATTTATTGTACATATAGTACCACACCTCTCTCTCGCCAGTTGTCCAATGCATAGGCAAAGCCTCGTCTTTGTCATATGACATTTCTACCATATTAAAGTCATTGCACATGACCCAAGTTACAATATGCAATGAATCAACAATCAACCTTCATAATAAAGATATCTCAACAACATTGTTGGAAGCATAAATATCGATAAATCCAAAGAAATGATTTTCTACATTTAAGAGGATCTAGATCACCTTGTTGGTGATGCTATACCCTTGATCTACCACAAGTTGATGCCACATATGAGAGCTAAAGGTCATAATCCCTCCAAGGCCAACATCCTAATTGCTAAAGAAAGGAGCTAGTTGGGTAGATGACACAACAAGCAACAAAAAGTAAAAAATAGTAATATTAACCTCCTATAAGAAAAAAAATATTAAAAGGATTTTTTTTTTATGCATATCTCTCATTCCATATTTCCTAGGGAAGTCAGTGAGACCTTGAACATTCCAAGAGATAAAATTCATTGATGGGAATCAATATATATTTCATTACTATTTGTCTCTTCAAGTGAGGAATAACAATTTTGTAGAATTTCATCTCTAGAGAAGCTCACCAATTGAATGTTGGGGATTGACAACTCCCTTTTCTCTACAATATACTCTCCCTCCTCCAACCACTCGAGTGAATTGGGAGAACAACACAAACTCCTAAGAGATGAGAGAGAACAACTATGTCTCTCTAGTTGTGAGGATAAAATAGACATCGACTACAATGTTTTGGAGAAGTGTGGTCTAGTGGAAGTCTCCCCATTAGAGGGAGAAATATCTTTCCCCTTCTCAGAAGGGATTGAAGACACCCTTGGTTACACTTGAGTAGCTAGGTGGTTAGACTTGGGAGGGGTTTTGGCCTAAGAACCACCAATGCGTGCTTTTATTTTTACAAAGCTAAGAACCACCAATGCGTGCTTTTATTTTTACAAAGCTCCCAACCATATTCCACCCTTCACCAAATTTTGAAGTGGGGCCCTCAACAAGTAAACAAGAGGTCTTGTTACAATGAGCAGGAAGAAAATAATCTTTAATCTTATTCTCTAAAGATTGACATTGAAAACAAGTATTGATAAAATTAAGGTACAACACATGTTGAGTGTGGTGTAGATGTCCAATATGGATGTCCATATATTGACTCTTTTGTTGAACACCTAGAATACTGAGAGGGGGGTGAATTAGTATTCTTTGAAACCACTTAAACATGTATTCAAAACATTTCATCCAATTTGCATAAATGAAAAGAAGCAATTAAAACATGCATCACATCACACAATACAAGAACACTAGATTTGTGTGGAAAACCAAAGAAGGGAAAAACCATGTTGAGGATTAGCTCACAATATACTATAACCAGTTACAACATATTATAGAAAGACTCACTACTAGGTGGACTCACTATCTGAGGGACTCACTATCCAGAGAATAAGAGAGAAAGAAGAAAGGGTGGCCCACTGCCAAGATTTAAACTAATACAGTGCATCTACAATATGTTGTAGATAGTTCCACTAAAGCTCAATATACTAACTTAACACACTTCATGTTTCTCAACACTTACACCCACTTTTCTCTTCTTCATATCACATTCACATACTATTCTTAAGAATTCACATCACACTTTTTATCCTACACATATCATCTCTACAACACCGAAATGAACTTAAATTTATATGCATTACATTCGCAAACACCTACAACATCAATTGGGTCAGCCTAATTAGATAAAACATGTAATATATCAACTTGTCGGCTCAAGATCCAACCATATATACCTTGCGGAATAAACCAAAACATGTAACACATCAAAATAGGTCGAAAAGGACCTATAATTACTCCCTTAAGTTCACTTAGTTCATACTTTAACTTCGCTTAACCCCAAACTATTTAGGTCGACACTGGATAGAAAAACATAGGTGACATGTGAACCATTTGTTCATCCACAACACAACGTGCGAACCACCAAAACACTTCCTACTTGGACCACTCATGCTTCAGACACCTGTAAGTACTCCCACAAAACTGCATAACCAAATATTCATCTGCAGTGGAATGCAGAGTATTCCAATTATGAACACTATCATAGTAACTCTATCACTAGCAAACTTGATACTCTGTCAATCATAACTTTTATACTGGAGGACATAAAGACATGGAACTTTGGATTTGGATTCCTCCAACATGTATAAATTTCATAGAGACCATAACACGATTCTACATGAGAACAATGTAGACCTCAAAGCTGGTTCACTATGCATTGAAATTCTACTCTAGGACTTAGAAAAAATATCCAACTTACATTTGTTTAACGCTCCAAATCCAAAATATTGCCACTTTGGTAGTTTTCATCCTACAATCACTCACTCATCCCGGACAAGCGCAATCAATTTTGAAATCAATATAAATATACTCTCCTCAACCACTTATAACTGCGATAATCTCATCAATGACGAAACAAATTTCAACAATCTCCCCCTTTGTCATTGATGGAAACATGCCCAAAACTCTTCTCAAAATATTCTCCAACCAATTGTTTTCTCAACTACTCTCCCCTTTGACATCAATGGCAAAGGGCACACTATTCAAGCATACATACTTAATCCCCCTAACTAATACACACACACACACACATGAGAGTAACTTTCAAAAATTATCCAAAATCAATTAACTACCCCTATGACTTAATTGTCCATCGGCATGTCCAAGCACGTGTATATAACCACTTTTCTTCACATATATACAAATGAGAACCTCAAATTTATAACATAATGAAATGAAATATAACTAACTACGAATACTTGCAATTTTTGCAGGAGTTATTGCCTCATCTCCTTCTTTCCTAACTCCCAATCCTTCTTAATGACAGCAGAGACTACTTTGGCTTTCAAGCTACACAAGGAGATCTTCTCCTTCATCTAGGGTACCAAGTACCAGGCTCTTTTGTGCCAAATTTTCTGTCCTTGCTAACACATCGTTCAAGGTTGTAAGCCTTGCACTTACCAAGTCCTTGAGCTAACCATACTGCATAATGATTCTCTTTATGTTCTTGTTGTTGAAAGAATTGTTCATGCAAATATTCATTAGCCATCCTTGTTGTACCATCTGCATCACTTGCCAGATCATAGACATCAGGGACCTGAGCAACTTGTGACTCTATTGAGTCCATTTGGTCCTTAATATTCTTTGTAGAATTAGGCCATTTCAAAGAAAATTGAAATAAAACTTGTGGTTCACCCAAGCACTTTTACACATTTTTCAAGTTCTCTTGTAATTTTCTATGTGCCACATTGCATTTTTTTCATATCTCAGTCAATTTCCTATCATTCACCTTCTTTGTCACCTCTTTCTCCAACCTTTCTTCTAAAGTGGGGGAGTAATCCTGAAAGGAATCTAATAGCAACTTCAACTTTTCAACACTGGATAGAGACTCGTCAATTATAGCAGTGGGAATTCCTTCTTGCAATACCTTGATTGCTTCTTCAATTACCTCAGTGCTCTTCTAGTGAGTGGAAATAATTTCCTTGCAAAAGCATGAAACACATCACCAATTTGAAGCTTCTGTAGGGGAGAAAATTTTCACATGTTCGCTTGACCCTGCATTAAAGGAAGTTGCAACAATTGTGTAGATACAATAGGCTTGAATTGCAACTACATGTCTAACAAAACCTTGAGTGAATCAACAAAGGATTCACCAAAAACCTTTATGATTTCATCTTCCTTTTTCTCATTGGAATTTTTCTTGTCACCATTGCACTCTCCATCATCACTCCACTCCTTGTTTGCACTATCAAATTATTTCTCAATTTTCTTCTCTTCAATTGGCTTCATGAGTCTACCTTATCATTCTTCTCTTGTTTATCAGACTCTTTATCTTCTGAGAGAGGAAAATTTCCAGTGTTATGTGCCTCTAAATTCTCTGAGTCATCTTTCTTATCTTCCTTTCTTTGTTCACCATCTGTCTTGACATCCAGAGGGGGTAGGTTTTTCTCTATTTGCACTTCCTCCTTGTGCATTCCATCATCCTATTCTGCTCCAAAAAAAATTCCTCTATTAGAGGAGTATCATTAGTATCATTTTCTTGCACATTGCCTTCTTTGGGTATTTTCTCATGTTTCAGAGCACACTCATGTTGTGCATCTTCTGGTTCATTCACTTCTGGGACAAACACATCACCATGCAATTATTCTTTGTTGTCTGGAGACATTCCTAATTTGTTTGCCAGATTGACAACATTTTTTATTTTCTCATTTCTCAACCTTTATATATCTTCCTTTTCTGTGCCCATCAGGGTATTGACCCTCTGCTAGTCCTAAATTCTTTGTTATACAATTGAGCTAATTTAGCTCTATCCTCATCTATGAGAGGAGCACTAATCTTCTCCAAAGTGAATGCCCTTAACTTGGCATCTTCATCAAATGCTTCCTGCCTAACAATAGATTCTTCAGTGGTGGAATTTTCAATGTCATCTATGGTGGGATATAGTGCAACAGTCTCTTCTAGGCTCCCATATTCTGAAATACAGCTCACCAAGGCCTCAAGCTTCATAAGGTTTTGTTTCTGGACCAGAGGATTCTTCTTCTTTCCTTTCCTTTAGGGTGATTTTCCTTCTTTTTCAAACTTCTTCTCCCTCATATGAATCATGAAATCTTGTTTCTCCTTCTCCACATATGCCTCATTTTCAGTGTCCACAATATCAAATTTTGATTTCTTTACACTTGTCTGGCTACTTGAGAGACACTGGTTTTTTTGTTTTTCTCTTTCGGACCAATTGTGGTCCTTCTTCTTGTTCTTCTTCTTCCTTATCATCAACGTTTAATCTCGCATATTGTTCTCTTCTTTCCTTTTCTTTTCTTCTCTTCTATGGAGCACTTTGTTGTTTTGTAGGGGCACTAGAAGATTCTTTTATTTTTAAACCAACTACGGGTTTAGTCTCGGAGGACTTAGCAGCAACCAAAGAGGGGGTAGAGGTGCTAGTTGACCTTCTAGTATTGTGGGCACCTTTTGGAGAACTGGACATGTCTTTGGATTTCTCCACAAGGCCCTTTGGTATTCCCATCATTTCCACAACTTGTGCATTCATCTTCTCCACATTCCTCTTAATCTCCTTTGGTTTGTGCTCCATATGCACTGCACTAGACTTCTCCTCATATGTTCCATATCTCTCTTCTATAGGATCTTTAGGCATGCTTAGCATGTGATCTACAAGACCGATGAGCACACTCTCTTCTACCTCATATCCCATTTAAGGAACCCATATTGTCCTTGGCTCCACAACTTCCATCATACAATAGTCTTTGCTCACCATGAAGATAATATCATTCTTATACTTCTCAACTACACTCTTAGGTATTATTTCTCTTTCCTGCATTTGGGATTGGAATTATTTGAAGAACCCTCATAGGGCTTCATCTTTAGATGTTGAATTCAGATACCTCAGCATATGTTCTCTGATACATCTAGCCATGATAACATTATCTATCCACGCCACATTTCTTACACCAGGAATTTCTCTAAGAAAGTAAAATAATAAGAATATAATCAAGGTACCATACTTGAAGGCGTACCGAGATTCCTTAGTCTTCTGCGAGTTTTCTAACAATTGTAGCCTTAGAAATTCACATAGGTCATAATTCATTCATGTCTTCACCATCTCATATGATGTATTCATTACAGTAGAAAAATATAAATTCTCTTTGTTTGTGAAGAAAATTTTGCATCCAATCATCATAGAGGCATACTTAACTATTGGGTCTTCAATGTCCTTAATTGTTTGGTATCTCTTGTCAAATTTTGCACCGGTTAATTTCATCACTTCATTTTTCACTGATTTAAGAGTAGGAACTGATCCTTTATAACATAACCTTGTCACAAACCTAATGGCTTCTTTGTTAATCATGTGTAGTAGGTATAACTAGATGAATTTTTCATGGATACTACTCAATGTGTATCTCATCCATACATCCACATAGCAAAATATGGGGAAGTAATTACAAACATCAAGTTTCTTCTCTGTTAGACTTCCATGCTCGGGTTTTAACTCAAAGTCTTCGCCGATAAGTTCATTTATCCACACTTCTCCCAACTTTACATGATTGTATTCTTCCAATTTTACATGAATATACATCTTTATATCCTCAATATGCATAACCCCAAAACGAGCGTGTGAAAATGCACCTTCCGGATCCATCAGTTTTGATTTATCAATATGCTTCTTAAATTTGGGATGAAAATTTGGGATGAGGTAGGTCCACAACCTTTACTACTTTTTGGGTATACATATTTCAATACAATTGAAATGCTTCTAAAACTTAGAGCAGAGTGAAAACTATAAATACCTTTAGATCTCTATCGGCTAGGGTTTTGAGCACAAATTCTAAATCACTTCAAATCGCCTCTTCTCTACTCTTCAATATTCAAACACTGGAATGCAAATGATATTTTCATAAGTGAAATTACTTATAAACACCTTTTGAATGACCTAAAATGCATTAATTGTATTGATTTTAAGTTTAGTCAAAAGTTGATGAACCCTAACTATAATGACAGACACCTTCAAACTCTTCGCAAATCTTCATAACAAAATATTTTTCATCAGTTCTCACCAATAGGTCTCGCATGTCAACCTACACCTTGTATCAATGCGCTAAGGAATCAACACCATATCTTTGGAAAGGTCTTAATGATTGTCTATTAAAACTCCCCCTAATCCAAAGCTCTTTATTTAGTTTCTGAAGGAAACATCTGCACTAGAAGCTGGCACTAACTCATTCTTAACCTCATTCTCCTCTTTCTTTTTCTAGATCTTTTTCATCTCTTTCTTCATCTCTACAAGATCAACCTTGTTTATTGGATCATTCTTCTTTACAAGATCAACCTTCACATTCTTGCTTCTACAAAATTTGGCTATATGTCCAGGTTTATTGCATTTGTGACATATGCCAACATTTTGAACAAGCTTACTTCCACCAATTCTAGATTTGCATACATTACCCTTATGCCCAAATCCATTGCAAGCATAACAATAGCCATTGAAATATTGAAACCTCATGCTATTATTGTAACCATTCATTATCTAATTTTTGCATTCACTAGCCTTATAACCAAATATTTTGCATGTAAAGCACTAACCAAAAAATGATTGAACATTTTGATTCATTTTTCTTCTAGAGCCTACAACCTTATGTCCAAACTTATTGCAAGAATAACAATAACCATTAAAATATGAGTACCTTTGTGCATTTGGTTGTCTAATAGGTGGTCTTTTGAAGTCTTTCCTTTGATTTTGGACCTGCTTGCCATTATTCTTGTTGTCCTCAATCTTCTTTTTTCCAATGTTCTTCTTTTTCAATACTTGGTGTTTGATTTTCTTTTGAACTTTCTCCTTTTTCAAACCTTAATTCTCCTTTATCTTGAGAATTCTTTTGATTTTCAATCATTTCATCAAATATTGTAGAACTCTTCTTGAGTTTGTCTTCTTGATTCTTTGCTTTCTTCAGATTTGATCTTAAAATTCACAACCTCTTCTTCAAGTCTTGAACATTCTACATATTTTCTTTTCAATTTTTCATTCAAGAATTCTTCAATTCTTTTTCCTTCTTCAACTTACACTTTCAAACTAGTGATTGTCTCATTTGATTGCATCAATTTCTCATTAACCTCCTTATGTCTTTCTCTAAACTTCTTGATTTTCTCCCTTAACTTTCTGATGCATTCATCTGCTTCTTTGATGTTTTCTTTCAGATCTTTGTTCTCACTTTCAATTATTTGCATATCTTCAAGGGCTAATTTGAGATCTCCATTCATATCAACCATGCAATATTCTTCAATGAATCCTACCATAGGAATTTCTTCCAAAGGAGCAGGATATCTCCTAGTAGCCACGTGTTCAACTTCCAAGATCTACTTCAAGTGGTTAAGTGTCTTCCAAGGAACCATGCTCTAATACCAATTGTTGAATACCCAAAATACTAAGAGGGGAGTGAATCAGTATTATCTGAAACCACATATTAAACATGTATTCAAATATTTTTATCCAATTTATAGAAATGAAAAGAAGCAATTAAAACATGCATCATATCACACAACACAAGAACACTAGATTTACATGGAAAACCCAAGAAGGGAAAAACCATGGTGAGGATTAGCTCACAATATTATAATCGGTTACAAGATATTACAGAAAGACTCACTGCCAGGTGGACTCACTATCTGGAAGACTCACTATCCAAAGACAAAGACAAAGAATAAATGGTCACTCATTGCCAAGATTTGAATTGCTACAATGCAGCTACAATATACTAGAGATAGTTCCACTAAAGCTCAATATATTGACTTAATACACTTCATGTTTCTCAACACTTACACCCACTTTGCTCTTCTTCACATCACATTCACATACTCTACTTAGGAATTCACATCACACTTCTTCTCCTACACATCATCTCTCGAACATAGAAATGAACTTACATTTATATGCATTACATTCACAAACACCTACAACATTGATTGGGTTGGCCAAATTAGATTAAACATGTAATACATCAACCTGTTGGCTCAAGATCCAACCATACATTCCTTGAGGCATAAACAAAAAATTGTAAGATCAAAATAGGTTGACAGTGACCTATAATTACTCCCTCAAATTCGCTCAATTCATACTTTAACTTTGCTCAACCCCAAACTCTTTAGGTCTGCGCCAAATAGAAAAAAATGGTGACATGAACCATCTATTAATCCAAAACACAACATGCGAACCACCAAAAAATTTCACACTTGGACCACTCATGCTTCAAACACCTATAATTAATCCCACAAAACCGCATAACCAAATATTCATTTGCAATGGAATACAAAGCATCCAATTATGTGCATTGCCATAGTAACTCTGTGACTGGAAAACTTGATACTCTGTCAATCATAACTTTTACACCGGAGGACATAAAGATATGAAATTTTGGATTTGGATTCCTCCAACATGTACAAAAATTTCCTTAAAATTTCATAACCTAATTTTGCATGGCAAAGCAATGTGGACCTTAAAACTGGTTCATTGTACACTGAAAACTATACTCTAGGACTTAGAAAAATATCTAACACATTTGTCCTACTCCATATCAAAACTCTTGCACCTATATAATGGGTTTCCATCACCACAATCACTCACGCTCATCAAAAATATTTACATCAATGTTTACATCAATGACAACACCATATATGCTCATACTCATGTTGCCAATAATCTCATCAATGAAAAGCAAATTTCCAACATCTTTTAGGTATTTGGAAAGATCAATCTCAACACACACTCATTTTTAGGGAAATATTGGTAGAATCTATCTGATTCAACACAAATAACTTTTCCTAAAGAGAACAAAAATTGTCAAAAATTCCCAATAGTGCAAAGAAAACCTTCAAAACTCAAGCCACACGTGTGCATAACGTCTTTGGATTTGTAGATGATCCAATGATTAAGTCTTCTGATATATAGGTTATCTTTTTTGTTATCTCATTTTGTAGGTTACTAATGTGATGGCAAGTTTGAATGTTGGATTATTTTGGGATCTATGAGCTATGTAGTTTTGTGGGTTGGCTACCCATTGATTGTAGTGAGATGACTTAAATGTGGACTATCTATATCCATGATTTTTTTCAATATTTCAATGCAAATCTAGTTATTTATCCTTATCTATGGTCATGTATACATTGGTAAGTTCTATTTGGATGAGACAATGGATAATTATAGTGCTTGGATAATCAATTATTGCAACTTAAAGTATGTTTTTATCATAATTTCATTGATATCTTGGTTACATAATTTAATGAGAGCTTTTGATAGTGATTTTTTTGTGGTGGTTTATCTTCTTGGCTTGGATATTTTGGTTCTACTTTATTCTATAAATATATTGATATTTCAATTGAGTGTGTTTACCATTGGTCATATTACTTTAAAGGATGGTTATCTTCATATGATTGGAGATCTTGACATCTTGGCTAGTTATTAAAGACTCTTAGGTTCTTTGGTTGAGGTGTTAGTTTATAACTTGTGAATTTTGATAAGCATGGTTTTGTATTGTGTCATGGTGGACTCTTCATCTGTAATGTCCCCTTCTCAAATGTGATCCTTCCATTGACCGTTGGCCTATTCGAGAACCCGTAGGAGCTCGGTGGTGAAATTAGGGTTTCCTATTTTTGAGGAGGTTGTTGCTTGAAGTTTGGAAATTGGATTGCGGATTCTTTCTGGTTTTCAGAGAGCTTCGCAGTGGTGTAGTCGGTTTGGTGTTTCAAGCAACTTCATGAATTTACTATTTTTAGTAAATTCTATTTCTGGCAGTGGTCCTGTTGGCGGCAGTGCGATTGGCTCTCTTCTTCAGCCAGTACAGTTGGTATTGGGATTTTTGGCCTCTTGGTGCAATTTTTATGGAGAGATAAGTATTTTTCACATTATAATGTTATATTTTAATGTTAACCCCCCCTTGGCCTAGCAGTATAACTTTATGTTGTTTTAAAAAAGGGGACTTTATGGGTCAATGCTTCATTAAGAGATATTTCATATTTTAAGGCCAAATTATGGGTTAGTGAAAGTGGACGCCTTCTTGAGGAAAGATTGATTTTTTTATAAAAGGTGAAATATCATATTAAGAGAAAAAGGACGCCACCTTTTGGAGGGAAAAGTGTTGAATTCAAATTTGATTTTGGGCGCCCTTCTTGAAGTTTCTAGAAGACTCTCCTCATGTCTTTATATTCAGGCCTCAGCTCTTCATTTGGGATCTTTTGTCTACCACATCGTTATGTTGTTGAATTGTCTTCAGGCACTCGCTTCGAGGAAAGCACACCTCCTAGCAATGGCTCATCTTCTTGCTTGAAAGATAGCAACTAGTTGAGAGGATAGTTTGTAATAGGTTTGTTTTGCATTTCAGTTGAGTATCTTGCATTTTGGAGTTCTAGCTTGCATTTTCTGTCTCATTTTGTAGTTGCTGAATATCACAGCTAATTGTAAGATTTGCTCATATCTTTGAAAATAAAAATATTGCAATTCTAGGTATTTAACCAATCTGATTTCTTGCTAGGGGCGACCAAGTGTGCCAAGTTTCAGATTTTATGCTTGTGTCTTGGATTTTATGGAGCAAAATCGCCCCTCCTTGAGGGTCGTACTTTTCTAAGGATGCATTGATTTCCATGCAAAATAAATAAGAGTCATTTGGGTTGGTTTCTCAGTCACTTTTGGGGCGCCATCATATTAGGAGTTGAATGCATTTAGTTTCATGTGATTTGGGTGAGATTTGAGTGATCTGTGAGCATTTTAGTAAGTTGTTGTGTTGCTGGTCTGTGCAATTTTCTGTCATAATCAGTCATATCAGACTTGGGAAAAATTCATTTGTGAGTGAGAAGTTGATACTAAAGGGATTTGGGGGCATTGGAGATTAGTTAAAAATTATTGCAGCATCTGAAGCTTCTAATCTTGTGTTCTTGGCAGGCTCTCTAACTTATTGTAAGCTGAACAGTAGTACTGTCAGTAATTCTCTCTTCTCCTCTTTGAATTTACATGTACTTCCCACTGAATAAGTGGAAGAGGCTGGCTTGCCGCCTAATTACTTTCAGTAAGTAGTTGTAGGGATCCTCTGACCACATGCTCGCCATCACTCGGCGCCATTCTTGGTTAGAGTTATTTCAGCTCATCTTGCATTAGATCCTCTGACCATATACTCACACCTTGCCCACATCGGGATCCTGGTGTACATCCTTGGTTAGAGTTGCTTTCGCAACGTTTTGGTTTTAGAGCTAACCTTAACAAG
>VDFB02142020.1:0-11266 GCA_007258455.2 Sequoia sempervirens
AATCCTAATGTGCAAAATCTAAAAAATGATGATCTTGATATCTTTTTACAACAAAAAATACAATTTTTCACCCTTTTGACTATATGCAAGATGCCTAAATGAATGCAATAAACACTTTCATATATGATCTCAACTCTAAAATGAGCAAATACAACTTTTCAAATGTAATTAAGATGTAGATTTAACCCATGATGACTGAAATTAACCCTATTGTAACCTATGATGCAATATGACATGCAATTTTTTTATGCTTTTTTGATGCAATAAAGGATGCCTAAATGATGAATGCAAAATAATGCAATGATAACCCTAGATCTAGGATGATATGCTTCATATTTTAGAAGGTTTATAATGTTAATGTGCTAGGCTCACCAAAATGATAAATAGGAAAAGTGAAACCCTAGGACTTTACCCTAGGAATTCAAGGACTTTTCTTCGTGTGGTTTATCATTAAAATTCAAGATCAACTAGGGTACAAGAGATTGACTTCAACTTGAAAGGTGAGTCAACCAATCCTAGGATCTAAATTGGAATGCTTTAGAGTGGATTTTGTATGAATTCAATGATGCAACTAGACAACAATGAAAATTCACTATTCTAATATAAAAATAGTAAATCTAGAGAGTCACAGACAAATTTGGTATTGAAAAACAGATTGAGTAGACTTGTGTGCACTTGTCATATAAATTTGGATCTAAATTTGCAAGACCAAGTCGCCCAGGGCATCTATGTCCTTGTAACTAAAATTAAAATACGTCTTTGTAGTCCTTATGCGTCTGATCAAAAAATTCTTCCTTCTAGATCCAACTATCAAATCTTCATCAGGTGCTGAGATAATTGAGTTTATATATCTTGCCAAGTTGTAGGGTTTGAATGCAATAATGATAAAAATATCTTCAATCTTCCTCCACTCTTCTTCAAATCTAGAACCTACACATTCAAAGAGAGAGGAAGGGTTGTGCCATATAGGGGCTTTCCTCGGTCAAACCCTATGTTGGTGTTTCCACCTCCACAATGGAAAAATTTAATAAAAGAGAGCTTATCCTTTTGAGAGATAGACGTTAAATGAAAAACAAATGATGAATCAACAATTGGATGCAACTCACCATTCAGATCTAATTCCTTGAAGGATTGAATTCATGCAAATCTCCTAAAGGCTTGATTGCAAATTAGCTTGGATTACTTTGAAGACCTACAAGGGTTAATCCTCACAAACAAAATGTATGCATAAACATGAAAAAACTCACATAAAACTTGATATGATGCTTTGACAATAAAATGCTACAATGATCTTGCTCTCAAGACTTGAACTTCAAGTATTACAATTGCTCTCTTTTTGTTAATTCTCCTCATTCCTTTTCAAATGGTGCAATGACTAGGTATTTATACACAATAAATGATAATTTCCCACAACTTAAATTCCAATGGCTGAAATTTGACATTTAAAATCCAAATAATAAAATTCCAACTCTAATATATTAAAAATTGGAACCAAAATAGGGGGATCAAATCACTTAGGGTACCATTGTCCCAGCCCTATTTTGTGGGGTGTAAAGTGTTGGGAGAAAAATATTAAATGTCTACTTCAATTTTATGGATTTGATTCCTTGATAAATGTTAAAATGTGTCATATAATGCTTAATTTAGGAAATTAGGAACATAATTAGGTCCATGCATATATGAGGGAACAAAACATAGTGTGAAATTGTCAAGGGTGACAATTTATGATGCTACAAAAGTAAATGAAAAAAAATATAAAGTAAGTGAAATGCTAGTGTAGAGGATTCAAAGTCTTCAAATGAGTATATATGCCCCTAGATAGATGACCTATAAAATTGATCAATAAATATCCTTACACATGGCACAAAAATTAAATAAAATTATGCAAAACAAATAAATTAGCCAATTTCTAGGCTAGCTGGAAAACACATCACATACAAAAACAAAACACAATATGAACAATCATACAAAACAAATATTCAACAATAAGAACTCAAGATAAGGAGATAAAGGATTGAGGGAAAGATATATAAAATAGGCATTTTATAGCAATGTGTTTTCAAGAGGAACAAGTATGGCTAGCAGTCCACATTATACTAGAGTGAATCCAATAGATTTTAATAAAACATGGATACTACAAGAAAGTGATAAAAGAAGGTAGGAAATATGAGGACCCATAACATAGAAAGTTGCATTATGCTAAGTGGCTCATATGCTACCAATATTGTGGAGAGTGTAAAAATAACCCATGACATGGAGGAAAATTCTTCAAAGAGAATAAATGAGTAGTGTGTGCCATTAGATACCCCATTAAAGTAACTACATAATGTAAAAAATATAAATTATTTTAAGGTAGAGAAGGGGAAATAAATATTTTTAAAAATGAGACAACAAGGATCTTTTGAGCATGAAACACATGACATTATGCTCATGGTATTATATCATGCAATTTAGGGATGTCACGTGGAAACAAAAAAAAAATTACTTGCAAAGACACACACTAAATGATCTATGACTTTGGGTTAGTATAAATATTTAAGATTCATCATAATCATGTGTATCATATAAGAGGAAAGAAATTAAAATTTCACCATTCCCCAAGCCATTGAGAACTATGAGTATGAAGGAGGAAATAAACATGAAGATAAATTTAAAAAAATGGGTCAACATGGAAGAGACCTAGATACCCTAATGCTTTGCATCATCCCCAAAAGTGAAAAATAAATATTAATAATATAGAAGAATATGAAAATAGGTTCACCCCCTATATCCATGTACCTACAAGGGAAACATGGATCCTCTATGGAGAATACCAAACACAAACAACCATATCTATGAAGATAACCAAAAAAATGTACAAACATCTAGTTTCTAATGAAATAAAGTTATTTCTTTATTGGTCATCATAAAAAATATTATCCTCCAAATGTTGATCATAGGGGGGGGGAGGATGGGCTTGTAGAGGAAGCACTGTTAGAGTAGTATTATTTAGATTGTACACCAGTCTTTCAATATTCCTAAAAAATTAACTTACTCTTGAAAACTTTTGTAAATCAATATTTGTAGGAATAATTTATGTTTGAACAAGTTGGATTCTTATGTAGATTTTTTTCTAGGAAATTATTAATTTCTATTAAGAGAAAATTTTGTTTAGTATATGATCAAACTAGGAGAATATTTATAGAATCTATAATATTTTTTGTTTAAGAATGAATTAAATTGTCAAGAATATTGAAACATTAATGTAATGGATTGTTGGGAAGTGAACATTTTTCATACACGTTTTCCTTTTTTGTGAGTAATAGTTACTATTGTGTGAATATTAGATCTATAAATTTTTATTTTCATTATTTTTTGTTAAAAATATAAAATATGGGTCATCCCACAATAATGGGTTACCTTTTGGCCAAACTTGACATTGAAATCAACATTTTCGAGGAAAACTTCACTTCGACACTTATAGTAGGTAAACTATTAGGAATTTGAAAATGATGTAAACTAGTGATTGTAAAATTTTACATAGATTTTAAATATATATTTTTTAAAAAAATTGGAATTAAATTGTTTTTTTTTTTTTGCGTCTCCTTTGATAACTAGTTTTTAATAGTAAACAACATTTTTTAAAAGTGATGTGTACTTTGACACGCATAACTTTTTTTCTACAAAGGATAAAATTTTGATTCTTTTTAATTTAGGTTGCTAACACTGGTATATATTGGTTTCATTTTGTTTCATAACATTTTGTTGAATATTTTTTTTTAAATTAAGTTTTGAAGTCAAAACATTTACAATTTAGACATAGGTGCGCCGACACATAACTTTTGGTATGTATTGAAATTCATTTTTTTTTTTTTATTAGAGCGAGGACATCAATACTGGGATATATATTTTCAAATTTTTTTTTCCTCAAAATTTGCCTATTTTTTCCACACAATGATTTTTCATTGAACTTAGGGGAGTTAATTGAAAACCTATATAGTAAAACTAAAAATAAAATATAAAATAAAACAAAACATATTAGAAATTTATAGTTGTTTAGAGAAGCACGAGGCACCGAAATCTACAATCATCAACTTGGTTTATCAGATTTGACTCCATTTGCACCTCCTTAGAAACCCGATAGTAAAAAAAAATGCATAAATTTTGAAATGGTGGAGGGAAAGGTGAAAAAAGGGGGTTCATTCGAACCCCCCTTA
Organism: Sequoia sempervirens; assembly: GCA_007258455.2. Classification (NCBI taxonomy): domain Eukaryota; kingdom Viridiplantae; phylum Streptophyta; class Pinopsida; order Cupressales; family Cupressaceae; genus Sequoia; species Sequoia sempervirens. The sequence goes on from VDFB02142020.1 coordinate 4,197, forward strand.
TATGGTGCAAAAGAGGGTTCATTAGAAGGGAGGGTGGTTCATTAGAAGGGGGGAGGGTTCATTAGAAGGGGGGGTTCATTAGAAGGGTGGTGGTTCATTCGAACCCCCTTCACTAGAAGGGGTAAACCATTTTAAATTTTTTATGAAATTTCTAATTTTTCTTAGTTCAAGAATTGTAACCCACTATTGTGGGTTTACCTAACATTAAATACTTGTAATTAGCAAGGAAGAAATGTTTCCCATTTAAATATACATCAAAAGAACCATCATAATTTTCACACATCAAATCCCCATTAATATCAATGATATGATCATGTAATGAAGGAGGTAAGGAAGAGTTACTTACATTCATCTAGGAAAAGTTAAGGAGTTGTCATCATAGGAGGTATCACTAGGTAAAATAATATCATTGATATCCAAATGACTCATATGAGATCTAAAATATTGCTCATCACAAAACACATCCCCATGTGTGAAACAAGGTACTTCATCTAAGTAATTTGAATCCATGGCTAGAGGCACATGGATATCATGACATGAAATATACTAGTTATTACATTCAAGGTATAACAATGTGATGAATAGGGCTTCATCCAATAGTGCAATGGTTAATTAGTGGTGTTGTTATTGTGTCCACCAGGGTTCAAACCTCCATTGGGTCATTATGATTGTAGGAACCATGCCTTCGTTGATCCAATGTGCTTATAGGCTTGACCCGTAGCATTGAGGCTGTTGATGATTGGACTGTTCAACTATGTTCATGTCGAGGAGGAGGTCCCCCGTTTGTGGCCTTCATCTAGTACAAGGTAGGTTTAAAAAATCCATTCTTATCGATAAAAGAACAATGTGGTGAATAGGTAAGGAAGGTACAACATCATCTATATCCTTTACACAAAGTGTAACATCCTCGTAAGGTGAAACATCACCACTTGTATGCTCACCACCACTATAAGCCATTACGAAAAATATGATCAATACAAAGGCCACAAAAAAGTGAGATAAACAAATCTAGAAGGAAAGGATAGGTGCTAACAAAATTAGAAAATGGGGGGAAAATAAGTGCATGATAAAACAATACCTATATAAAATACATCATCATCCTAGCCCAAAAGTTTATGAATGCATTGAGGATTGAAGGATTAGAAAACACAAAAAATAGGAACATGTCAAAAATCATAAATATATGTGTGTAAATTTGTTGTAAAAAATGACCTATGAAATCCATGGTGATGGAATATCCAAGGGTGGGTGAGTTTGATCAAATATATATACTACTATGTAAGTTCAAACCCTAGTTAAGATATGATTGGAGGACACAAACAAGGGTGGGTCCATAACTTAATCAAATATGAGGAAAATTACATCTGAAAACCCTAATGAGGATGATGGATAATTTGTAAGGTTAAATCTAAGGCCATGTATGAATGTTAAATTCACCAAAATGTAGAGCTAAAAATAGACCTCTACATAAAATGATCTAGAATGATTAAATAAATGTAACCAATTATTGTAGACTAAATGACCTAGGACTATTATTCGAAATTCATGGAAATTAAATGCTTAATTAAATACCCTAGATATTAAATAAATAAATTACTTGATACTTAATTTGATGTTTTTTGAGTGATCTGTATCTAGGTGTTTGAAATGTATTTGCCAAGGTTATTGAATTTTGCACTCCATTGATGACTTATAAATTTGACTATATTATTTTTGGGTTCATATTTGTCTATGTAAAATTGATCTCTTGACGTGTAGACTTGAAAATGATGCACATGTGCGAACCTATAATTCATGGAGATGATTTGGTAAATCCTAATAGTTTACAACATGTTTTGTATCATTGTATATTATTTTAGTTTGGTAAGGACATGGAAAACTTTTCAACACATTTTAGGAATCTATCAAATCACATAGGTCATGTTCTTATCTATTAGACCCTAAACTAGATCTATGACATCAGATAAAAATATTAAGGTCAACAAGCAAACATCCATCAATTTTAGAATGATACAATGTTAATGTAGGTTCTTTTTATCCTCTTGCAAAACTCTAGATATGTTCTCCTAATTACATTCTTATTAGTCTTAGATCAATAATAACTTATTCCAATTAAGATTAATCTTTAAATACATGTTTGTAATAAATCCAATAAAATAGACCCAAACCAATTGTAATTAAACAACACATAATCCATTAGAAATTATGAAATCTTTTATTAGGTTCCCATTAACGTACATGATCAACAATCACTTGGAAACAGCTGTGTTCAATTAAACACAAGGTACAATCAAGTCGGCACCCTTCCACAAATTTTATCTCATGGTACAAATAATTTACTTCAAACAAAGCTCCACGTGCTTCAGCTGGGACGTATTTTTTTCATTATATATAGAGGGAGGAGGCTTAGCTATGACCAGATTGTCTTTCTGAGCTTCTTTGCATCTTGCAAGCTGCACAAGGAAATGCATGCACTGTATATACATCTTCTTGTGCAGTGTATATACATCTCCTTGTGCAGCTTGCAAGACTGCCAAGAAGCACAGAATTCCATATTCAGATCATGTTTCATATATATCTTCATTAAAGATATTTGAGTGTTTTGCAGGTTTATAGAGTTCTGTACAGATTTGTTAACAATACAGAAAGAGTTTATACAGGCGAACAAAGGTTCTTTATTAAGATTCAGGTTCTGTCTGAACAGTCAATGGTACGTTGATCGTACGCCAAATTTGCATAAAATTAAAAGTGTTAGTGCACATAGTTGATTAATTTGATGCAGTTAGAGTTTAAGAAACAGCCACGTTTACTTACAGCAGGTTTTATTTGTGGATGGCCAAACAAAGGAGTCAATTCACAGTATAAGATCACAAGAACGAAGCCTGAAAAGTACTGTTTCAGTTTAGTATATATTTTATTAAAGACTTTTTGTTTAGTTTATAAAGGCTCATTTGTGGAATTCTTTTTCACCTTTGTTTTATATAGAAATTTTGTTTAGGTGGATTATGTTTTGCCTGTAGTTTTAGATTTTTTGGTAGCCATAATTTGTTGGAGGATTATCTAGAATTCTTTCTAAATTCTCTTAGAAATTGTATGTTTTTATTAAAATTTTGTTAAGTTTTTAAAAAGAGTAGACATTTATTTATTTTTTAGGGATCACAAGTAAATAGCTTGCATTTTGTTTTATTAAATATGATTTGTTCTAATGTTTTCATGTAGATACATTTGCAAGTTGATAACATTGTTCACCTATAGATCTTAATTGACCACTAAGGTAATGCAATTTATATGATTACTAGAATTTCATAGACCTCTCCCTCTCATAAGGGCTATTCCTCTTCTTGTGGGAGTCGATGTGGATGGAGTCACAATATTGGTTGACACAATTTTCATGGTTCCCATAGTTCTCAACCACCTTAGCACAAAGTGTAAGGATATTGTGCCCATGCTTGATTTCAACAAGGTTGACTACCTTCTATTAGCTCACAACCTTGTGATAGGGTGCTCCTAATTGGTTGGGCAATGACAAATTTCATTGTCTTGCATTAGCCATTTATTCAACCAGGAAAAAAACTCAGCTAGCAAATGGAGAGAGGAGAATTTGGGAACTAATTCCTAATGGGTAGGACCTTCCCAGTGGCTCAATAGGCTCTAATGATGATGATCCATCACCACCACTAATTGAATATATAGATTTTACTATTTAGTAGTTTAATTACTTATTTATGTTGATCTTAGTTTAATGCTTTCATTTAAGGCTATGCCTTGGCTACACTTTCCGGTGTGATGCCATTCCATCCCTATCTTTTTATGAATATAGTAAAAACTACTTCTTTATACAAGTAAATATTAAACACTTATTCCCTAAAAGAGTTATTCTATGTGATTTTTTTCCTTCATCCAATATGTTATTCAATTAAATTTAAATATGGTATTTAATATTTTAATTTTTTTAATGTATTCATTTAAACTTTAAAGAATAGAAAAAAGATAACTCGAATTCTCAACCAATCAACTATTGACCACTGTCTAGCTAACTAGAAAATATATTTGATTGTGAAACTATGCCACTTGCCTACCTATGGGGTGATTCACATTAAAATTCTTATGTACTAAGTATTAGTCAAAATACATTTTTTTCTTTTCTTTTGAGGCTTATTAGAAATGGTTACTTCTATTTATTTATATAAACTCATTAAATTCGGCATAGCTCCTCCCATTATTTTTTGTAATATTTTATGTGATTATTACATACAAGTTAAGATTGATGAAAACCTTTTAGTTTGGTCATCTTAGGTTTCCTATTTTTCTAGATCCTCTATGGTTTTGCTAGACTACAATTTTGAGTCTTTTTGGTGTAGAAGAGCCTCCCCCTTGTTATGCCTTATTGACCTTTATATTACTAGGTCACCATAAAATAGATTTTCTATGAATGCTACTAATCTCTCAAAGGCTAAAATAAATAAGGAAATTTAGATTTAGATTTATAAAGCCTACCTACAATCCACATAGAGTACACTGAAGATCCACTATCATCAAAACTTCAAAATGACCAATATCTATATCTTCATTTTAGGGATAGACTCATCTTCCTCCTAAGATATACCATATTCTAGATACCTTATTTCTCAAGGGTTTCTCTTGCATACAACTTAATTTTTGATCCACCAACATTTCATTAAGATGCACCTCCATATTCCTCAAGACCATTGTATTTTCTAAATATGCTCATTACAAGTAGAGACCAATAAATATTCTATATTCAAACACTCTTCCTTAATATGTGATTAGATGATACATTTTTGGCCTAGTAGATATTCACTTACAAGGTTCTTCTCAAGATCCCATGACTCATAAGGACTAGATATATATTTTTCTCTTATTGTGAGATATGTTTGACCTTCACTAATGAATTTATAAAGGTGCATCAATGAAATAGGCTCATACTAGATTGATTACATTCTCTTTTAGGTCCTCTTGAACTTCAACATGAAGATGCACCTTAGCTAACTTCTAAGTTCATAAAATAGATTTACAAGGCATTATAAGCTTAGTGATCCTCATGGAATTATTCACTCCTTTTTTGGTCTTGAATGTTAAGAGTGTTATCTATTCCCTTTAATGTTTGTCTATGGAACCTTATTTTCATGTCTTGCATTGTTCACTATATGTCTTTAATTTTTTGTTGGAATATGCTTTACACTCCTCTTGTCATCTATGTATTATACCTCTTTGAGTCCCATGGACCAATTTTGGGATATTATAGACATTAACACATAAATAAAATTAAATTATTGAATATATTATGTGAATTTTCTATTCATTTAATGGAATTTAGATATTGTTATTGAAGTTTAATTGCTAGGGAATGAACACTAAAAATAAATGGGGTTATTTTTTGACATTTGGTGTAGCTACATAAATTAATATGAATGTAAAGCACATGTGCCTAGTTCATGTCTCACCCAACCTTGTATACAATACCAAAATACAAGAAAGAATTGTTACAAAAATATAAGAAAAAATTCAACATAGGTTATTATCTATCTACCTATTAGAATGATCAAAGTGCACGTTAAAAGTACCAAACTATGAAAATATAAGTAAGTAAAATATAGCAATTATTATTTATGGATGTGATAGATCACAGTGATGGAGGCACCCTCATTAATTAGATATAGGTATTTAAAAATAAAATAACAATTAACAATAAACACGTTTAAAAAAAATGAATGCATTTAAAATTTATGTCTTATAATCCAAAAAATACTGAGATACTTTAACATTATTTTAAATTTTGCTTCCTCATTATTAGATGTAATCTTGTATTTACAAATGATTTGGATAGAGAGATGTCAAGCTTATAAAGTGAATTCAATAAGAATATCACTAGTGCTCCACATGCCTATTTTATGTGGCTTTATGAGAATTTTTCTAAATAAAATTATCTCAAACTTACTAAAAATAAGACAAACTTTGATTTATTATTAGATGATGTCACTTTGAAATTCACACAAATCTCTTTTTTTATTGTTATTTTATACATATAAATGTTAAGATAAATAAATAATTTATAACATTATAAACTCTCTAACCATTATTAAACAACACGTGTCTTAAAATGAGATCATTGATGAACTAACTATTGAAGCCAAAATATTATTTTAAATAGCCTCAAAAATAAAATCAAGCAAAATTCAAAACCAAAAACTTTAGATTTGTGTTACTAGTTTTTTTATTCCAACAACCTTCATTATATAAACCTATAATAATTGCAAGGCATTGCATTGAAATAGAATGTTTTTGAGTTGAGAAGTTCATGGAAATACCAATTTTGGATCTAATAGACAATTTATTATTCATAGTGGTAAATCAATGCTATAATTTTTATTTTCTTACTATTTTTATCTTAAAAATCATGAAATAATTTTTAATTTTTTTATATTTTTTCTAGTAAGCTAACGTCAGCATATCAACTTAAAACCCTTTCACTGACTCTATTCCTCACATCATAAACATCATGGTGATGTCAAATAATGGTATTTTATTCAAATATTATTTGGGGATTAAAATAACCAACAATCTTAGTTTACACATCTTGCATGCTTCTTAATTTAACTGACCAATGCCATTACCACATTATTCCACATAATTTTCTCAATTATTTTCAATATTTTTCTCTTTAAATTTGAATGTATTTCATTGCCACTCCCCTTCAATAGATTTGTGATAGTGAAATTGGAGTACATAAAACTAACCCAAAAATAAACCAATGATCTCTTCCACACATATGGATATAATATTATCAAAATGGGCACAAATTGGTAGGATCCTTATAAGTCTATCAACACCTTGATATCCTATATTTTCAAAATAGTGAATGGTTAATATAGATAAGTAGGAGGTATTTTCCACATCATGTCAAATTATGATATTGCTATCAAGATTCAACCATGTAGTTTTACAAGTCAAACTCATTGACCCATGTTTGATGAGTAGTGGTTCACAAGAACCCATCTCTCACGATAGTGAATGGTCCACTTAGCATTAATTAAATCTAGGTGATGCTC